>CACVCL010018251.1:0-134664 GCA_902729485.2 Mus minutoides | reverse complement strand
GAACTAAGTGTTGAGGCTTACTAGTGATGTGTTTGTGTGCCAAGTTGACAAGGGGTCAATTGTACTGGCTAGTTTTGTGTCAACTTGACACAGCTGGAGTTATCACAAAGAAAGGAGTTTCAGTTGGGGAAGTACCTCCATGAGATCTAGCTGTGGGGCATTTTCTCAATTAGTGATCAAGGGGGAGGGCCCCTTGTGGGTGGTACCATCTCTGGGCTGGTAGACTTGGGTTCTCTAAGAGAGCAGGCTGAGCAAGCCAGGGGAAGCAAGCCAGTGAAGAACATTCCACCATGGCCTCTGCATCAGCTCCTGCTTCCTGATCTGCTTGAGTTCCAGTCCTAACTTCCTTGGTGATGAACAGCAGTATGGAAGTGTATGCTGAATAAACCCTTTCCTCCCCAATTTGCTTCTTGGTCATGATGTTTTGTCCAGGACTAAAAACCCTTACTAAAACAGCATCTGCATTTGGTGGCTGATTATGGGATGGATCTTAGGGTGGGGTAGTCTGTGGATGGTCCATCCTTTCGTCTTAGCTCTAAACTTTGTCTCGTAACTCCTTCCATGGGTAATTTGTTCCCTATTTTAAGAAGGAATGAAGTATCCACACGTTGGTCTTCCTTCTTCTTGATTTTCTTGTGTTTTGCAAATTGTATCTTGGGTATTCTAAGTTTCTGGGCTAATATCTACTTATCAGTGAGTGCATATCAAGTGCCTTCTTTTGTGATTGGGTTACCTCACTCAGGATGATATCCTCCAGATACATCCATTTGCCTAAGAATTTCATAAATTCATTGTTTTTAATCGCTGAGTAGTACTCCATTGTGTAAATGTACCACATTTTCTGTATCCATTCCTCTGTTGAGGGGCATCTGGGTTCTTTCCAGCTTCTGGCTATTATAAATGAGGCTGCTATGAATATAGTGGAGCATGTGTCCTTATTACATGTTGGAGGATCTTCTGGGTATATGCCCAGGAGAGGTATTGCTGGATCTTCCCGTAGTACTATGTCCAATTTTCTAAGGAACATCCAGACTGATTTCCAGAGGGTTGTACCAGCTTGTAATCCCACCAGCAATAGAGGAGTGTTCCTCTTTCTCCACATCCTCACCAGCATCTGATGTCACATGAGTTTTTGATCTTAGCCATTCTGACTGGTGTGAGGTGAAATCTCAGGGTTGTTTTGATTTGCATTTCCCCGATGATTAAGGATGTTGAACATTTTTTCAAGTGTTTCTCAGCCCTTTGGTATTCCTCAGTTGAGAATTCTTTGTTTAGCTCTGTACCTCATCTTTTAATGGAGTTATTTGAATTTCTGGAGTCCAGCTTCTTGAGATCTTTGTATATATTGGATATTAGTCCCCTATCAGATTTAGGATTGGTAAAAATCCTTTCCCAATCTGTTGGTGGCCTTTTTGTCTTATGACAATATCTTTTGCCTTACAGAATCTTTGCAATTTTATGAGATCCCATTTGTCGATTCTTGATCTTAAAGCACAAGTCATTGCTGTTCTGTTCAGGAATTTTTCCCTTGTGCCCATATCTTCGAGGTGTTTACCCACTTTCTCCTCTATACTTTCTTTCTCAGTGTCTCTGGTTTTATGTGGAGGTCTTTGATCCACTTAGACTTGAGCTTTGTACATGGAGATAAGAAAGATCAATTCACATTCCTCTACATGATAACCACCAGTTGTACCAACATCATTTGTTGAAAAAGCTGTCTTTTTCCCACTGGATGGTTTTAGCTCCCTTGTCAAAGATCAAGTGACCACAGATGTGTAGGTTCGTTTCTGGATCTTCAATTCTATTCCATTGATCTACCTGTCTCTCCATGTACCAGCACCATGCCATTTTTATCACAATTGCTCTGTAGTACAGCTTTAGGTCAGGCATGGTGATTCCACCAGATGTTCTTTTATTGTTGAGAATAGTTTTTGCTATCCTAGGTTTTTTGTTATTCCAGATGAATTTGCAAATTGCCCTTTCTATCTCAGTGAAGAATTGAGTTGGAATTTTGATGGGGATTGCATTGAATCTGTAGATTGCTTTAGGCAGGATAGCCATTTTGACTATATTAATCCTGCCAATTCATGAGCATGGGAGATCTTTCCATCTTCTGAGATCTTCAATTTCTTTCTTTAGAGACTTGAAGTTCTTGTCATACAGATCTTTCACTTCCGTAGTTAGAGACACAACAAGGTATTTTATAATTTTTGTGACTATTGTGAAGGGTGTTGTTTCCCTAACTTCTTTCTCAACCTGTTTATCCTTTGTGTAGAGAAAGGCCACTGATTTATTTTAGTTAATTTTTTATCCAGGTACTGCACTGAAGCTGTTTATTAGGTTTAGGAGGTGGAATTTTTAGGGTCACTTATATATACTACCATATCATCTGCAAATAGTGGTATTTTGACTTCTTCCTTTCCAATTTGTATCCCCTTGATCTCCTTTTGTTGTCGAATCGCTCTGGCTAGGACTTCAAGTACTATATTGAATAGGTAGGGAGAAAGTGGGCAGCCTTGTCTAGTCCCTGATTTTAGTGGGATTGCATAGAGTTTCTCTCCATTTAGTTTGATGTTGGCTACTGGTTTGCTGTATATTGCTTTTATTATGTGTAGGTATGGGCCTTGAATTCCTGATTTTTCCATGACTTTTATCATGAAGGGATGTTGTACTTTGTCAAATGCTTTCTCAGCATTTAATGAGATGATCATGTGGGTTTTTTCTTTGAGTTTGTTTATATAGTGGATTACGTTGATAGAGTTCTGTATATTAAACTATCCCTTCATCCCTGGGATGAAGCCTACTTGGTTGTGATGGATGATCGTTTTGATGTGTTCTTGGATTCAGTTTTTGATGATTTTATTGAGTATTTTTGCATTGATATTCATAAGGGAAATTGGTCTGAAGTTCTCTTTCTTTGTTGAGTCTTTATGTGATTTAGGTATCAGAGTAATTGTGGCTTCCTAGAATGAATTGGGTAGGCTACCTTCTGTTTCTATTTTGTGGAATAGTTTGAGGAGATTTGGAATTAGGTCCTCTTTGAAGGACTGATAGAACTATGCACTAAACCCATCTGGACCTGGACTTTTTTTAGTTGGAAGACTATTAATGACTGTTTCTATTTCTTTAGGGGAAATGGGACTGTTAAGATTGTTAATATGATCCTGATTTAACTTTGGTACCTGGTATCTGTCTAGGAAGATGTCCATTTCATCCAGGTTTTCCAGTTTTGTTGAGTATAGCCTTTTGTAATAGGATCTGATGATATTTTGGATTTCCTCAGGTTCTGTTGTTATGTCTCCTTTTTCATTTCTGATTTTGTTAATTAGGATACTGTACCTGTGCACTTTAGTTAGTCTGGCTAAGGGTTTATCTATCTTGTTGATTTTCTCAAAGAACCAGCTCCAAAGATATGGGTTTAGTTGATTCTTTGAATAGTTCTTTTTGTTTCCACTTGGTTGATTTCAGCCCTAAGTTTGATTATTTCCTGCCAACTCCCCTTGGGTAAATTTGCTTCCTTTTGTTCTATAGCTTCTAGGTGTGCTGTCAGACTGCTAGTGTATGCTCTCTTTCTAGTTTCTTTTTTTTTTCCCCTTGTTCCGGTCAACCCCGCTCGCTCCTGAAGGCTCCGCTCGCTTCGGCCAGCCCCACTCACTCCCGCTGCCCCGTATGGCCCCCTCTTGTTCCAGCCGGCCACGCTCGCTCCAGACGTCTTTGCTCGCTCCAATCAGCTCTGCTTGCTCCGGCGGTCTGGCCGTCCCTGTTCGGCTCTGCTTGCTCCGGACAGCCTCGCTCACTCTGGTCAGGTCACTCGCTCTGGTTGGTCTCTCCTGTCCAAGGATTCATTTCTTATTCTTTATAAGTATGCTGTAGCTGACTTCAGATGCACCAGAGGAGGGCGTCAGATCTTGTTACGGGTGGTTGTAAGCCACCATGTGGTTGCTGGGATTTGAACTCATCACCTTCCGAAGAGCAGTCGGGTGCTCTAACCTACTGAGCCATCTCACCAGCCCCTCTCTCTATTTTCTTTTTGGAGGACTAAGAGTTTTCCTCTTAGGACTACTTTCATTTGTGTCCTATAAGTTTGGGTCTGTGGTGGCCTCATTTTCATTAAACTCTAAAAAGTCTTTAATTTCTTTCATTATTTCTTCCTTGACCAAGGTATCAATCATTGAGTAAAGTGTTGTTCAGTTTCCACGTAAGTGTTGTCTATTATTTATGCTGTTATTGAAAATCAGCCTTAGTCTATGATGATAGGATGCATGAGATAATTTCATTATTTTTGTATCTGTTGAGGCCTGCTTTGTGATCGATTATATGGTTGATTTTGGAGGAGGTACCATGAGATGCTGAGAAGAAGGTATATCCTTTTGTTTTAGGATAAAATGTTCTCTAGATATCTGTTAAATCCATTTGTTTCATAACTTCTGCTAGTGTCCATTTGTCTCTGTTTAGTTTCTGTTTCTAGGATCTGTCCATTGGTGAGAGTGGGATGTTGAAGTCTCCCACTATTATTGTATGAGGTGCAATGTGTGCTTTGAGCTTTACTAAAGTTTCTTTAATGAATGTGGCTGCCCTTGCATTTGGAGCATAGATATTAGAATTGAGAGTTCTTCTTGGTAGATTTTACCTTTGATCAGTATGAAGTGCCCCTCCTTTTTCTTTTTTCATAACTTTGGGTTGGAAGTCAATTTTATTTGATATTTGAATGGCTACTCAAGCTTATTTCTTTGGACCATTTACTTGGAAAATTGTTTTCCAGCCTTTTACTTTGAGGTAGTTAGTGTCTGTCTTTGTCCCTGAGGTGGGTTTTCTGCAAGCAGCAATATGTTGGGTCCTGTTTGTGTAGCCAGTCTATTAGTCTATGTCTTTTTATTGGAGAATTGAGTCCATTGATGTTAAGAGAAATTTAAGAAAAGTAATTGTTGCTTTCTGTTATTTTTGTTGTTAAAGTTGGGATTTTGTTCTTGTGGCTGTCTTCTTTTAGGTTTGTTGAAGGATTACTTTCTTGCTTTTTCTAGGGTGTAGTTTCCATCTTTGTGTTCGTGTTTTCCCATTATTATCCTTTGAAGGGCTGGATTTGTGGAAAGATATTATGTGAACTTTGTTTTGTCATGGAATACTTTGGTTTTTCCATCTATGGTAATTGAGAGTTTTGCTGGGAATAGTAGCCTGGGCTGGCATTTATGTTCTCTTAGTGTCTGTATAACATCTGTCCAGGATCTTCTGGCGTTCAAAGTCTCTGGTGAGAAGTCTGGAGTAATTCTAATAGGCTGCCTTTATATGTTACTTGACTTTTTTCCCCTACTGCTTTTAGTATTCTGTCTTTATTTAGTGCATTTGTTGTTGTGATTATTATGTGTTGAGAGGAATTTCTTTTCTGGTCCAGTCTATTTGGAGTTCTGTAGGCTTCTTAAATGTTCATTGGCATCTCTTTCATTAGGTTAGGGAAGTTTTCTTCTATAATTTTGTTGAAGATATTTGTTGGTCCTTTAAGTTGAAACTCTTCATTCTCATCTACTCCTGTTATCCATAGGTTTGGTCTTCTCATTGTGTTCTGGATTTTCTGGATGTTTCGATTTAGGACCTTTTTGCATTTTCCATTTTCTTTTATTGTTGTTCTCTATTGAATCTTCTGCACCTGAGATTCTCTCTTCCATCTCTTGTATTCTGTTGCTGATGCTCACATCTATGGTTCCTGATTTCTTTCCTAGGGTTTCTATCTCCAGAGTTGTCTTCCTTTAGGTTTTCTTCATTGTTTCTACTTCCATTTTTAGATCTTGGATGGTTTTGTTCACTTCCATCACCTGTTTGGTTGTGTTTTCCTGTAATTCTTTAAGGGATTTTTGTGTTTCCTCTTTAAGGACTTCTACCTGTTTAGCAGTGTTTTCCTGTAGTTCTTTAAGGACTTCTACCTGTTTAGCAGTGTTCTCCTGTAATTCACTGAGGGATTTTTGTGTTTCCTCTTTAAGGGCTTCTACCTGTTTAGCAGTGTTCTCCTGTAATTCCTTGAGGGATTTTTGTACTTCCTCTTTAAGGGCTTCTACTTGTTTAGCAGTTTTCTCCTGTATTTCTTTAAGTGAGTTATTAATGCCCTTCTGAAAACTTCTACCACCATCATGAGATATGATTTTAAATCTGTGTCTTGCTTTTGGGTGTGTTAGGGTATCCAGGACTCTCTGTGGTGGGCATAGTGGGTTCTGATGATGCCCAGTGTTCTTGGTTTCTGTTAGTAAGATTCTTACATTTGCCTTTGCCATCTGGTGATCTCTGGTGTTAATGTTCAAGCTGTCTCTGGCTGGAGCTTGATCCTCCTGTGATTCTGTTATCCTCTGTCAGCACTCCTGGGAGTCCAATTCTCACCTGAGTCCCAGGGGTCAGAGCACTCTCTGCAGGCAAGCTCTCCTCTTTCAGGGCCGGTGTCCAAAAGTTTGAGGCTCTGATCCACCTCCTTAGTCCTGGGGTCAGAGCCCTCCCTGTAGGCCAACTTTCCTCTGGCAAGGAAGGTGCCCAGGTGTCTGGGTCTCAACTCTGCCTCCTGGTTGTGGATGAAGGCCCAATGGGACCCTGTCCAAAAAGCTGTTGCTTCTGTCATCCACATGCTCTCCGGTGATCACGAGGTCCAGGGCATGCTAGGGGTCCTGGGGCATGGAGAGTCCTCTGGGGCCCTCGACACCCTTGACCAGTTTCACACAGAAGATGGCAGGGCTGGCCCTGACCTGAACGGATCCCAGCCTCTGGTTGGGCGGGGTTCCTTTGTCCCTGTTCCCGCTGGCACAAGACCCTCCTCGATTCTTTGGAGCTGATGTTGTGTTCCACTCACCTGTGATCTCGAGGGGACCCTGAGGTCCTGTGGCGTGGAGAGTACTCTAGGGTCCCTGGCGGCCTCTGGCCCCAAATCATGATTTTTAAAGCTCAGACATAACAGGATTTAGTCTCAAAAGTCACTAACAGCTCTAGTCTCAGAAATGCTACTATAGTTAAGAAATGCAATCTAATATCCAGTGACCTTATGAATGGTCTTATCCTCTAATATATAAAGAAATACATTTAAAGCCATGCTAAGAACTGATGCAGTTAATTACAATATTAAGCTTTAGTACCATACTTTAGTTACAGTTCGAGCAGATAACTAGAAACAGATATAGATTGTTTAACTCAATAAACCCTCTTGCTTTAATTACAGTTAGAACAGATAATTATAAGTAGACTAAATTATTTAACTCAGAGATGCATAATAGATACTAGCTCTCATTCCTGTCAGAGATCTGCTGAATATGGCATTAAATATTTACCTTACTATGAGAGAGACTCCGCTATCCTAACAGTGTTCCCCCAAGATCTCTAAGAAGATATGGGCACAGTGACACATATCTCTACCTAGATTGTGGTGTGTCAAGCATTGGGTGACACTCCCCTTGCCCACTGTCAGGGTTCGACCTAAACTGTGGACAAACAGAGGACATCCAGAGAATTGATTGTCTCATATTGCCTAAAACAAGGTAAGTTCCTGTCTCCCATGTTCCTCTCCACAGAACAAAGCATCTTATCTTCTGGGCCTGATGACCAGGCGAACCTGGGAAAACTGTTTAGTGAACTATAGACTAACCTCTAGCATTTATTTAAAATATGACATCTAGATTATAATTTATACTATTCAGGTCTCTGATTCTATTGATGGCCAAGCTAACTGTAGCTTGACAGCTAGAGAACAGGCAAGCTAGCTCTTCACCCCAAGGTAATCCACCACCATGTTAACTTTTAGACAACTCATTAGCTAGTTAACACTTCCAGATCTCTTATTAAAAAGACAAAAAGGAGCTGGGCGTGGTGCCACTTGCCTTTAATCCCAGCACTCTTTAATCCCAGGGAGGTAGAGGCAGGCAGATTTCTGTGTTTGAGGCCAGCCTGGTCTACAAAGTGAGTTCAAGGACAGCCAGGGCTATACAGAGAAACCCTGTCTTGAAAAACCCAGGCTTCATAAAGGAACTTGTGTTCAGAGGGCTGTTCCACGATCTGGGTGCAGATGGTGACTGGAAGGATCCTGTCCAAGCTGCTCCACTGTTCTTGTGCCATGCATGCTCCCAGCCATCCAGCTCCAGTTATTGGAGAGAAAGTGGAGATTGCACCTCTTGGCCCAGGAATGAGAACACTCCTGGGAGATCAGCTCTCTCCTGGCAGCAACCGTGCACAGACAGCTGTGGAACAGCCTTAGCTCCTGGGTGCAGATGTCGACCAGTAGCAGGCATCTTTTTTAAAGCTCTTTCTATAACTGCTTGTCCTGTGGGACTGTGTGGTATACAAGTAATATGCTTTATATTATAATATGCAAAGAATTTCATCATCTTATTAGATACATATGTGGGAACATTGTCAGTTTTAATTTATGCAGGTATCTCCATAATTGCCCTTATTTCTAGTAAGTGTGTAATTACACAATCAGTCTTTTCAGAACTTAAAGCAGTTACCAATTGAAAGACTGAGTATGTATCACTGGTATGGTGTATATACTTTTGCTTTCCAAATTCTGAAAAACGGAAAGCATCCATCTGCCAGATGTCATTTCTTTTGGTACCTCTAGGGTTACTACCAGCAGGTAACACAATTTGATTGCACAGAAAACATGTAGGACTTTTTTTTTTTTTTTTAAGTTGGCTTGTTGCCAAGTGATGAATTTTTTTTTCTTTAAACTTTTCCCATTAACACAATGTCTCATGAAATTTTGAGCCTTCTAACACATTTCCTATTAGTAATTGGTCAATTTCCTCATTTTCTTGAGCTAATGGACTTGGCAAACCTGTATGAGAGCAAATATGAGTAATATATAGTAGATAAATTTCTTTTTTAAAAAAGACTTCTTTATTTTATATATGTGAGTAAACTGTTGTGAGTACACTGTAACTATCTTTTTTTTAATGGAAGAATAACATTCCCTTGTATAAATAGACCACATTTCTTTATCATTTGTTCAGTTATAGATGTTAAGCTTCTTTTTACTTTTTAGTTATTACAAATAATTTCATATGACATCTTTATATTCTTCATGTACCCTTGAGTATGTATTTAAAAGTACAATTGCTACATTATCTGGTAACTTTAATTTTAAAATATTTGAAGAACAGTCAAGCTACTCCCCACCATCTGTGGCAGCATTTTATAGCCGGGCCAGGACTGATAGGCACGTCTATACTTTAGTCTTTAGATCATTCTTTTCTTTTTTTGTTTTTTTGTTTTTTGTTTTTTTCGAGACAGTGTTTCTCTGTGTAGTCCTGGCTGTCCCGGAACTCACTTTGTAGACCAGGCTGGCCTCAAACTCAGAAATCCACCTTCCTCTGCCTCCCAAGTGCTGGGATTAAAGGTGTGCACCACCACTGCCCCAGCGATCATTCATTTCTTAAAGCTGCAATCCCCAAGATGCAATCCACATGTGTATGCCTGGACCTCTCTTTTGAAACACTGAAATGCAGTCCTTCATGGCCTGATAACTCTGATAACTGATCACTATCACCTTTTATAAGGTGTGCAATAGTTGTTTCCTCTGAATTGGAACGTTTCCTCCAGGAGAAAGGAGGGAAGTTCTTGAGACTCAGGAAGTAAACCAGTTTGACCCATGTTAGAAAGATGAAGTTTGCTAGATTCACAAGGAGGCCTTGACGATGTTATGGAAGCAATAGAGAACATGTGAGGAGAGACTGACCAACTTGTCTGGATCTGCTGAGAAGATTCTAAGACCCATTTAGCTGCCTGCCTGCAAGCTGCACAGACAGCTCCAGTGTTGCAGCCTTTCCTGAGTCATCCCCCATGTCTACCTGTTGATACTGTTGCTTTTGCATCATCCATGTTCCTGGAACTAACCACCTTTCCTATATTCCTCTTAGTAAAACCAATAAAAACTCATTAGTTCACCAAGTTGGACTTTGGTGCAATCACTATTTTGGTCTGAGGTAAGTAGATGTGTGTGTTTTGCCTCCCTAGGAAGAGACAACATAACATACAACATATTATCTTCATGTGAAATGTTATGGTAAATCTTATATTTTATATTAAATATTAAATTTTAATATTTCTTATTAAGCAGTATTAAGACTTAAGGCACTGCTTCAGGCTAAGGGAAGATGAATTGGTTGAGGGTTTAGTTTTCTAAATGACACCTTTGTTGCCAAAGTGAGCCCTTGGTGGTTATGTACACGGACCTGAAAGCTATACTTTTCCATGTTTGTCCCAAGTGTGTTCTGCCTGCTATTTTTCCTCCTCCTTCAGAAGGGTTCCATCTTCATGAAGTGAGAAAGCCTGTGGTGTACCAGTTGCTGGATACTGATCTAAGTATCATCTTTTTGTCAGGGCAAAGATATTTGTTAAAAGCAAATAGGCAAGAGTCTCTGGAATCTCAGGAAGCATTTTGATGAAAGCAATAAGCTGAGACCTTGGAGTGGTGACAAACACCTGTCATCTCAAGACTTGGGAGTTAGAGACTCCAGGATCAGGAGCTCAAGGTAAGGTTATCCACAGTTACACGAAGCCCTATCTCAGAACAAGACAAAAATAAATCAGTCTTAAGCCACAGAAATGGCCAATAGGAAGTAAGTGTGGTGAGGATGAGGTTTAAAACAAAATATTTTAGATGAAAGACCCTGGGATGGACTCAGGATGGAAGGGGGCTAGTCACTAGACCCAGTGTAGGGTAATGCCAGGACAAAGAAGCAGGAGTGGGTGGGTTGGTGAGCAGGGGGAGGGGGAATGGGATATTGGGTTCTCAGAAGGGAAATCAGAAAAGGGGGATAGCATTTGAAATGTAAAGAAAGAAACCATCTAATAAAAAAAATAGACCATACGTTTTTCTTGTGTGCTGTGGAATTGTGGGGTTGTATAACAATGTTATATTCAAACTGGTTTCTGAGAAGCTATGCCTCAAAATTTTAGTTGCAATTCATAACCATTTGTTGAACCGTGCATATGAAAGAAATGTGTTTGCCTGTTCTGACGTGGGAAGGGAGACTGATTAAGGACACAGAGAAGCTTAAAATATGGTTTCTTTCATGGAAGAACAGATCCCTTCCAGTTCTTATTACTAAAGATTAGGCAAACCATCAAAATCATGGAGTCTGCTTTGTGTTGGTCAACTACTCTTCAGTGTGTAACTCCATTGAAGAAAACTTATTTTTCCATCTCCTAGTAGCTTAAAAGTTTCTTGATTAGGGGTGGGAATTTGTGAAACTTTCTCTTCCTCCTCTTCCTTCTTCTTCTCTTCCATCCTCCTTCACCTCCTCCCCTTCCTCCTCCTCCCCTCCCTCCTCCTCCCCTTCCTCCTCCTCCCCCTCCCCCTCCTCCCTTTCCTCCTCCTCCCCCTCCTCCTCCCTCCTCCTTCTCCTTGTCTTTCTCCCCTCCTTCTTCTTTTCTTTCTCCTCTTCCTCCTCCTTCTCCAAACATAAATTTTTATCTTGCTTGACTTATAGCCTCTGAGTTCACATGTGTCTTAACCCTGCTGTATCAAGAAAATGCTTTTTCCTTAGCATTATTCACCATCTCTGGCTCTTAAAATATTTCTTCCTCCTCTTCTGCATAGATCCCTGAGCCTTGAGGGGAGAGGTTTGATGAAGGTATTCTTCTTGAGGATAAGAACTCCACAGTCTCTCACTCTCTGCACTGTCCAGCTGTGAATCTCTATAATCCTCATCTACCTCCAAGAACAGCTCCTCTGATGTGGGCTGAGTGGTAATTGACTTGTGTCTACCATAATGTCATTAGGCTGGTTGGATATATTTTCAAATTCTTTTTATAAAGCCACTATTATTCTGGTACCAAAGCCACATAATTGTTTAACCTTTTACTTGGTGGTGTGAGAATTTCTGGGAGGGAGGGACCTCATGAGGATGAGGAGTCTTACTTAGTACCTCCTTTCTTTGAAGAGGGAATGTTCTTAAGCCTCATCTCTTGAATATCTGATATAAGTCAGCCCTGCTGCTCTGCTTCAAGACAAAGATCGGGTCCAACCTGAAGGAAGCAGCCATACAGAGAATCATGGCAGCTGTTTTAGTCAGGGTTTTATTACTATGAAGAGTCACCGTGACCATAACAACTGTTATAAAGGAAAACATTTAATTAGGGCTCGCATACAGTTGCAGAGGTCCATGGTGGGGGAGCACAGAATTAGAACTGAAGTTACAGATGGTTGTGAGCTGCCGTATGGGTCCTGAGGATTGGTCCTGGGGTCCTCTAGAACAACAGCCGTTGCTCTTAGTCTATGAGCCATTTTTCCAGCTTTTTTTTTTTTTTTTTTTAGACATGGTCACATATGCTGAATATGCTAGACTGGTCACATACCTTGTTATATAACCCAAGTTATTCTGGAACTCTGGATCCTTCTGCCTCAACTTCTGGAGTCATGGAATTACAATATGCACCATACCCAGCTCAGTGCCACCATTTTTTGGTACATCTCTGAACTACATATACACTTGACTTAGCCCGACTTGTGTGAGGGTTATAGATGTCAAACCAGACACTAAATTTGTAGGTTAAACCAGCAAGCCTGATTTCCAGAAGAAAGGTTGTGGTGTTCTCTGTGCCATGTGCCCCTAGGGCACTATGAAGAGAGTAGGAGAGCATGGGAACTGTAGTCTCTCTTGGCTTGGTGCCCACTTCCAGTTCTCAAATTCACTTCTGAGAGAAAACCTGAGTACAAATTGTTCTCTTACTATTGTTCCAAAAAGGAAGTACTGTTCGAAGTACCATAGAACTGCTTTTGACAACTTGTTTCATTTAAAAAAACAAAATAAAACAAAACATTAGCTGGATATGTCTTTAATCTCAGCACTTGGGAGGTAGAAGCAGGCAGATCTCTTGAGTTCAAAGCCTGCCTGTTCTATAGAGCAAGTTCTAGAACACCCAGGGTTACACAAAGAAAACTTGTCTCAAAAAACTACCACAACAAAACCCAAAACATATTATTAAATTTTTATTTCAGATTCTGTATGTAAATGCTTTCAGCTAAATACTTTCATGTAGAGGGCCGTGCCCGAGTCAGCTCAGGCACCATTCTTAGATGGCGCCGATATCCTGTACAGAGCTAGTAAACAACCCGAAGACATCCTGTTACCCCCCCCCCCCCTACAGAGCTAGTAAACAACCCAAAAGCACATGTGCCTGTTGCTTAACCACCGCCCAGCCCGGGGCTTAACATGAGTGATGGCCCAGCAGCCAATCCGGTTAAGACACGCCTCCTCCTTGGCTATATAAGCGGAGGGTTTTCTGGGCTCTGGGTCTTCCTCTTTTAAAGCTTCAATAAAGCAGTCTGTAGAAGGATCCTGGTGTTCGTGTGTATTCCTGCTGGCGGGAAGGTAGCGTGACGCACACTTTTAGAAGGTTGTTGTTGATTTTTACTAGATGTTTGTTTGTTTGTTTGTTTTTGCATTGCTTTCGAGACAGGGACTCACTATGTAGCCCTAGCTGGCCTGGAATTCAGAGATCTGCCTGCTTCTGCCTCTAAAATGCGGATTCAGCTCATACTACCACCTTGCACACATTTCATTCAGTTTTTTTTTCTGTTGCAAAATTTGTTGTGTTTCTTTTTTATTCACGAGAGCATAAACATTTAACATTAGCTTTACCTGGGATTAAATGCTGTACATATGGTTTACCTTGCTTAAATTATGAAAATGCTATTTGGGGATCAAATATTTCAATATCACAACAATAGTATTTGAATATCCTTGTTACAGAGAATAAAAAATATATTTCTAATATCAAACATTCCACAAGTCACAGATCACGTAGGTATTGGTATTTTTTCATTCACTGGAATGTCTTAAAGAGTTCTTCTATTCCTTTTTTTTTTATTAGATAATTTTCTTCATTTAACTTTCACATGTTATCCCGAAAGTTCCCTAAACCCTCCCCCATCCCCCGCCCTGCTCCCCTACCCACCCACTCCCACATATTGGCCCTGGCGTTCCTCTGTACTGGGGCATATAAAGTTTGCATGACGGAGGGGCCTCTCTTCCCAATGATGGCCAACTAGGCCATCTTCTGCTACATATGCAGGTAGAGACATGAGCTCTGGGGGTACTGGTTAGTTCATATTGTTTTTCCACCTAGAGGGTTGAAGACCCCTTCAGCTCCTTGGGTACTTTCTCTAGCTCTTTCCTAGGGAACCCTGTGTTCCATCTAATAGCTGACTGTGAGCAACCACTCCTGTGTTTGCCAGGCACTGGTATCGCCTCCCACGAGATAGCTATATCAGGGCCCTTTCAGCACTATCTTGCTGGTGCATGCAATAGTGTCTATGTTTGGTGGCTGATTATGGGATGGATCCCCGGCTGTAGCAGTCACTGGTTGGTCCATCCTTTTGATTCAGCTCCACACTTGATCTCTGTAACTCCTTCAATGTGTGCTTTGTTCTTAATTCTAGGAAGGGGCGAAGTGTCCACATTTTGGTCTTCATTCTTCTTGAGTTTCATGTGTTTAGTAAATTGTATCTTGGGTAGTCTAGGTTTCTGGGCTACTATCCACTTATCAGTGAGTACATGTTATGTGAGTTCTTTTGTGATTGGGTTACCTCACTCAGGATGATACCCTCCAGATCCATCCATTTGCCTAGGAATTTCAAATATTCATTGTTTTTAATAGCTGAGTAGTACTCCATTGTATAAATGTACCAATTTTTTTTTATCCATTCCTCTGTTGAGGGACATCTGGGTTCTTTCCAACTTCTGGCTGTTATAAATAAGGCTGCTATGAACATAGTGGAGCATGTGTCCTTATTACCAGTTGGAACATCTTTTGGATGTACCAAATTTTTGTATCCATTCCTCTGTTGAGGGACATCTGGGTTCTTTCCAGCTTCTGGCTATTATGAATAAGGCTGCTATGAACATAGTGGAACATATGTCCTTGTTACCAGATGGAACATCTTCTGGATATATGCCCAGGAGAGGTATTGCTGGATCTTCTGGTAGTACTATGTCCAATTTTCTGAGGAACCGCCAGACTGATTTCCAGAGTGGTTGAACAAGCTTGCAGTCCCAACAACAATGGAGGAGTGTTCCTCTTTCTCCACATCCATGCCAGCATCTGCTGTCACCTGAATTTTTGATCTTAGCCATTCTTACTGGTGTGAGGTTTGTTTTGATATGCATTTCCCTGATGATTAAGGATGTTGAACATTTTTTCATGTGCTTCTCAGCCATTCGGTATTCCTCAGTTGAGAATTCTTTGTTTAACTCTGTGTCCCACTTTTTAATGGGGATATTTGATTTTCTGGTGTCCACCTTCTTGAGTTCTTTATATATATTGGATATCAGTCCCCTATCTGATTTAGGATTGGTAAAGATTCTTTCCCAATCTGTTTGTGGCCCTTTTGTCTTGTTGACAGTATCTTTTGCCTTACAGAAGCTTTGCAACTTTATAAGGTCCCATTTGTCAATTCTTGATCTTACAGCACAAGCCTTTGCTGTTCTATTCAGGAATTTTTCCCCTATGCCCATATCTTCGAGGCTTTTCCCCACTTTCTCCTCTATAAGTTTCAGTGTCTCTGGTTTTATGTGGAGATCCTTAAACCATTTAGACTTGACCTTAGTACAAGGAGATAAGAATAGATCAATTCCCAGTCTTCTACATGATAACCGCCAGTTGCGCCAGGACCATTTGTTGAAAATGCTGTCTTTTTTCCACTGGATAGTTTTAGCTCCCTTGTCAAAGATCAGGTGATTATAGGTAGGTGTGTGGATTCATTTCTGGGTCTTTGATCCTATATCATTGATCTACCTGTCTGTTGCTGTACCAGTACCATGCAGTTTTTATTACAATTGCTCTGTAGTACAGCTTGAGGTCAGGCATGGTGATTCCACCAGAGGTTCTTTTATTGTTGAGAAGAGTTTTTGCTAGTCTAGGTTTTTTGTTATTCCAGATGAACTTGCAAATTGTCTTTTCTAGATTATTGAAGAATTGAGTTGGAATTTTGATGGGAATTGCATTGAATCTGTAGATTGCTTTAGGCACAATAGCCATTTTTACTATATTGATTCTGCCAATCCATGAGCATGGGAGATCCTTCCATCTTCTGAGATCTTCCTCAATTTCTTTCTTCAGAGACTTGAAGTTCTTATCATACAAATCTTTCACTTCCTTCGTTAGAGTCACACCAAGATATTTTATATTGTTAGTGACTATTGTGAAGGGTGTTGTTTCCCTGATCTCTTTCTCAGCCCATTTATCCTTTGTATAGAGAAAGGCCATAGATTTGTTTGAGTTAATTCTATATCCAACTACTGCACTGAAGCTGTTTATCAGGTTTAGGAGTTCTCTGGTAGAGTTTTTAGGGTCACATATATATATTATCATATCATCTGCAAACAGTGATAGGGTAGGCTTTAGGCAGAGGACCCAGACACAGTGTGGATCATACATTTAAACGTACAGCAATAAATTTACAAGGCTTGGAATTTTAATCAAAAGAACACAAGCCTAGCAAGGATGAGCCCTTGAGTTCACTAAAGCTCTCTTAGCACTACCAAAAACACCTAAAACAGAAAAATGTCTGGGACCTCTGGCTGCTGTACTGAAGTCAGTAACATGGAGGTCATCACAGTACTTATGGCTGTGCTGATGGCAGTGGAGGTTAAAAGTAAGGCCAGGAGACATCCAGAGATCTATCCAACTGACTGCATGGTGGGCTGTAGAAACACAGAGCCCTGCCTCCCACCATGCCACACATGGTGGACTGTAGACACCTAGAGGCCCACTGGGCTCCATGCCACAGGGCGAAGACAGAGGAGGTCACCTATAGGTCCACCAGCCAAGTAGCCTACCTGTATCAAGAGCCACTACAGTGTGCAAGTGAGTGATGGACAGATAGGAGAGAAAGGGAAGCAGAATAGTTTGAGCCTTGTAAAGGGAGATGGAGACATGAAAGAGGAGAGGAATAATAGTCTGTTGTGAGGCCATAGTAAAGACCTGCTCATGCTGCTCCTGAGGGCTGTTGTCTGTGTTCCATATCTATCGCCACTAGAAACCATGTGGATGTCAGGGGCCCCCGAGGAGCTGGCCCCGCCTCTCACTGACTATGCACCAATACCTTGCCCAGGCAGCACAATGGAGCTGGGCCTGGTGGATGGGGCACAGGTGAGCCAGACCCAAGGGTAAGAGCAAGGGAGCTGGTCTCACCACTCCCCTGTTGTGAGGCGATAAGCTTCCACCGCCTCACTCCTTGCCACTTGAGGATGTTGGGAGAGCTGGTCCCAGGGCCATGCTTTCATGAGAGCAGGAGAGCTGGCCTTGTCCCTCACTTGCTGTATCACTGGGAGAGATGGCCCTGTGTCTACTTTGGGAGTAGGAGTAGAACTACCCTGGTGGAGTGGGCAGGGATGAGCTTGTTCACTGGGGGTGAGTGCAGGAGAGCTGGCCTTGCCAGTTGTCTGCTGTGAGATGGAGTGGGCATAGGAATGATGCTCTCCCTGCCCTCAATCCTGACTTGCCCCTTTCTATCTCTGGTCGGGAGAGCTGGTCCTGCCCCTCACTGTCAAGAGAGCAGGCCCTGCATCTCACCTGGGCAACACAGTGGCAAAGGCTTCAGTAAGCCAGCCCCACGGGTGTGTGAGTGGGAGAGTTGGCCCAGCCCCTCACGGGCTGCAACACTTGGAAGAGTTGGCTCCATACCTTGACTGGGCTTTGGAGCTATCAGTGCCCATGGCCCAGCCTTAAGGTCATGAGAGCAGGAGAGCTGATCCTGCTTCTTACCTATGGTGGCATTGAGTGGGCTAGACTGAACAGTGCTGGAGAGCTTGCTCTGTTGGTGCAGATAAGGGAGAGTCTGTGGGCTGACCAGCTCAGCTAGCACCTAGGCCCAGATCCGGGACTCTTAGTTGGCTCGTCCCAACATCTACATCATCTGTGAACTGTTGTGGTATGTGAAAGGGCTGGTCCTGCTGATCAAAACCTGCACAATCTTCATGTCACAGGGCAACAACAGGATAACCAGGAGTCCTGCTGAGGATCTAATGTTGATGGTGTCACAGAGGCCAGAGACCTCAAACCAGACCAATGACTCATTGCAATGAACACTTGCAAGTGAAGATGTGTGGACAGAGGGATATATTGTGGGACACACTGTGACATATTACAGCTTCCATATCAAGATGTTTTCTATGGTTTGTTTTGTTTATTTGTTGCTTTTATTGGGGGGGAGGTTGTAGGGCTAGAGGGCAGACAGGAGGGAATGGGGAGGTGAGTGGGACTGGAGTGCATGATGTAAAACTCACAAAGAATCAATAAAAACCAGATAAATAAATAATAAAATAGAGTAAATGGAATTTTTCACAGTATATTGTTCTATGTGTTCACTGAGAATAAAAATCAACCCGGTTCTGAATAAGAGTTATGGTTATTTAGATTAACTAGGATTAGGACCTAGGCAAACACACTTTAAAGCCCCCTTACTGTTTGTTTTTTTAAATGATGATGGATATATTTGAAGCTTACAATCACAAAGAGTAAAGATGGCTATATAATTCACTGCTCAGGAATTATGACTGACTTGAGTTAAATTGGTTTTTTTAAAGAAAGGATTAAGTGTTATCTCAATGTATCAGTTATTAAAGCAAATTGGGGAGGTTTCACAAATGGTTAAAGAAAGCTAGTAAACTCCAGTTTGCCTGGTCCAAAAGCTTTTAGGCATATGAGTTCAGAGTGTCAGAGTAGATATGTCCATTTCATCTCATTTCACCTTGGGGTTTGTTTTTTGTTTGTTTGTTTGTTTATATGTTTATATGTTTTTTTTTTTTTGAGATGGTATCTTAGGTCACCAAGGCTGGCGTTGAACTTCGATCTTCCAGCCTCTACCTCTCAAGTCCTGGTGTTACTAGAGTATACCACCACACTCAGCATTTTCAGTGCTCTCAAACCAGTGTCACAACTCCTTTTTCTTTTCTCCTCAGCATACACATAAAATGCTCTTGAAGTAACAAAATTCCATTATACTACTGGAAACAGATCACTGGTTACCCAAGGCTAGGAAGAGGGAAAGACACCATGTAGTTAAAAAATGAGATCACTGGTTACCCAAGGCTAGGAAGAGGGAAAGACACCATGTACTTATAAAATGGACCATGAGGAATGCTTGTCACAGAGTGCTCTGTGCCTACATTTTGTTAAGGGTTAAGTTTTCGGGCTGCTATATAGCACTCTGATTTTGCAAGATGTTAATTATCACTTGGGAAACACTAGGTAATAGGTGTGAGAAGTTCTGTGATTTATATCATAACAGGCATTTAGAAATTGTTTTGGCTAATATTCTTTTTACAATGTTTTCTTGGGTTCTATAGGTGATTAAAATCAAGATAAAGGCTGATTTGTTGGCCTTTACTTTGGGTCAGATGCTTGGTTGATTCTGAATAGGCATTTTGACAGCTCATAGAGTATCTGTCTGTCTAGCCTATTTCACACTATTCTGTGTGTGTGTGTGCCACATACTGCAGCTTCCTATAGAGAAGAGAAGAGAACAGAAGGGAAGAGAAGAGAGGAGAGGAGAGGAGAGGAGAGGAGAGGAGAGGAGAGGAGAGGAGAGGAGAGGAGAAGAGAAGAGAAGAGAAGAGAAGAGAAGAGAAGAGAAGAGAAGAGAAGAGAAGAGAAGAGAAGAGAAGAGAAGAGAAGAGAAGAGAAGAGAGTATTGATTCTCTTGAAGCTGGAATTAGAGGCAATTGTTAGCTATCTAATGTGGGTGCTGGGAACTGAACTCAGCTCCTCTGGAAAAGCAGCAAGAGCTCTTAACTATTGAGCCATATCTCAAGACCTTATTTCATACCCCTTTAAGGCTGCAGGCACAGAGAAAAGTCACTGTCCTAAGCCTTTAATCAGAGTCCAGGAGCAGTAGAGTCTTGCAGGACAGCCCTCCTCATGGTTGCTGGCAGTTGCCCTTCAGGAGGAGGCTGTACCCTGAAGCGTGAGTAATTATTTTCTGAGAACAGTTTGTGATGTTCCTCCCACTCCTCATCCCCAACAATAACAGCTTCTTTGATTATCTTGCTTTCCCAGGACTGCTTAATTTAAACCCCTTACCTCCATGTTGATGAAATCTTTTCTGTATGCTTTTCATCATTACTTGTCTCTTTAATTAGTGTTTGTTGTTGTTGTTGTTGTTTTGTTTTTTTGTTTAAAAGACCAGAACAGTGGCTGATCTAGTCAGGAAGACTGAAAACCAGGGCTTTTACCCTTCTGCCCTATTGATTCTGTTATTGTAAAATATGCTTGTGAGTTGGCTCAGTACACTAGGAGTGACAGCCCATACCTTTAATCCCAGCACACTGGAGGCAGAGGCTGAACTCTATGAGTTCAAGGCCAGCCTGCTATACAAAGTGAGTTCTAGATCAGTTTGGGCCACACAATGAGATCCTGTCTGTCTGTCTGTCTGTCTGTCTGTCTTTCTATCTGTCTCTGTGTCTCTACATCTATCCCACCCCCACCCCCATTTTCCCCTGATTCAGTGGGTAAAGATGCTTGTCATCAAACCTGACAAGCTGAGTTTAGTCTCTGGGATCCATAGGGTGGAAAAGTATCACTGACTTTTGAAGTTGTGGTTAGACATCCACACATGCTCACTCACATACATGTATACTAAATAAATAAATGAATGAATATACATATACATGTATACACACATCACATATATAAATTAAAGTTACTATACTGGAGATGTTGACAGTTAGGGATTACAATTTAATGTTAGCAGCACCATAACCTGATGCTCCCTGTAGAAAAGTATTTCAGGATAAGTCAGAGAAAAGCAAAGTTAGTGAGTTTAGTAATTAAACAGAAAGACAAGCTGCACGGAGAGGCAGGCGTAGGCATTAGGAGGAGAGGCAGGCGTAGGCATTAGGAGGAGAGGCAGGTGTAGGCATTAGGAGGAGAGGCAGGTGTAGGCATTAGGAGGAACACATCTACACGCCTCAGCAGTCAAGAAATGGGAAGCTATTTAATCTGCATCTAAATTTAGATGTTAGGGATGGTATATTCTTTGCTTAGCTACAGAATCCTGTCTTTTAAGATAGAATTTTTCTTTTTGTATGAACAGTTTGTAGGCTTGCTAGTGCTATTGGGGATAATACATTAAAAAAAGAGATTCTTACTGACCTGCTTGAAATGACAGTGCCAAATTGAAGGTATGGTGGCAAATCTATTTACAAAAGAATAGAACAAATATAGGAAGTTTTTAATTTTTAAAATTAATTTTTTTTAAAGATTTATTTTATTTATTACACTGTAGCTGTCTTCAGACACTCCAGAAGAGGGAGCCAGATCGGATGGTTGTGAGCCACCATGTGGTTGCTGGGATTTGAACTTATCACCTTCAGAAGAGCAGTCGGGTGCTCTTACCCGCTGAGCCATCTCACCAGCCCCCTAAAATTAATTTTTTATTTTATCAGTATGTATATTTTAAAACTTTCAAAATAGCAAAAACATTAAAAAATGCTAATTTCCAACACAGTGAGAAAAATTATCAATAATATTTTCATGATGTTTGTAGAACATGCTTTTAATATTTTCACCTGTTAATATTCAACAAACAGAATAGTTATTTTAAGATATATTTTGTTGTTATGTCTCCCTTTTCATTTCTGATTTTATTAATTTGGATACTGTCTCTGTGCCCTCTGGTTAGTCTAGCTAAGTGTTTATCTATCTTGTTGATTTTCTCAAAGAGCCAGCTCCTGGTTTTGTTGATTCGTTGTATAGTTCTTTTTGTTTCTACTTCATTGATTTCAACCCTGAGTTTATTTCCTGGAGTTTACTCCTCTTGGGTATATTTGCTTCTTTTTGTTCTAGAGCTTTCAGGTGTGCTGTCAAGATGCTAGTGTATGCTCTCTCTAGTTTCTTTTTGGAGGCAGTCAGAGCTATCAGTTTTCCTTTTAGCACTGCTTTCATTGTGCCCCATAAGTTTTGGAATAATGTGTCTTCATTTTCATTAACTACTAAAAAGCCTTTAATTTCTTTCTTTATTTCTTCCTTGACCAAGTTATCATTGAGTAGAGCGTTGTTCAGCTTCCATGTGTATGTGTGCTTTCTGTTGTTTTTGTTGGTATTTAAGACCAGCCTTAGTCTGTGGTGATCTGATAGGGTACGTGTGATTATTTCAATCTTCTTGTATCTGTTGAGGCCTGTTTTGTGACCAATTATATGGCTAATTTTGGGGAAGGTATCTTGAGGTGCTGAGAAGAAGGTATATTCTTTTGCTTTAGGATGAAATGTACTATAAATATCTGTTAGATTTATTTGGTTCATAACTTCTGTTAGTTTCACTGTGTCTATGTTTAGTTTCTATTTCCATGGTCTGTCCATTGCTGAGAGTGGGGTGTTAAAGTCTCCCACTATTATTGTGTGGAGTGCAATGTGTGCTTTGAGCTTTTGTAAAGTTCTTCTTTGAATATGGGTACCCTTGCATTTGGAGCATAGATGTTCAGAATTGAGAGTTCTTCTTGTTAGATTTTTCCTTTGACCAGTATGAAGTATACTTCCTTATCTTTTTTGATAACTTATGGTTGAACATTGATTTTATTTGATATTAGAATGGCTACTCCAGCTTTTGTCTTGGGACCATTTGCTTGAAAAATTGTTTTCCAACCTTTTACTCTGAGGTAGTGTCTGTCCTTGTCACTGAGGTGTGTTTCCTGTATGCAGCAAAATGGTGGGTCCTGCTTACATATCCAGTTTGTTAGTCCGTGTCTCTTTTTGAGGAATTGAGTTCATTGATGTTAAGAGATATTAAGGAAAAGTGATTGTTACTTCCTGTTATTTTGTTGTTGTTGTTGTTTTGTTGTTGTTAGAGGTGGAATTATGTTTGTGTGGCTATCTTCTTTTGGGTTTGTTGAAAGATTACTTTCTTACTTTTTCTAGGGTGTAGTTTCTCTCCTTGTGTTGGTATTTTCCATCTATTATCCTTTGTAGGGCTGGATTTCTGGAAAGATATTGTTTAAATTTGGTTTTGTCATGGGATATCTTGGTTTCTCCATCTATGGTAATTGAGAATTTTGCTGGGTATAGTAGCCTGGGCTAACAGTTGTATTCTCTTAGGGTCTGTATAACATCTGTCCAGGATCTTCTGGCTTTCATAGTCTCTGGTGAGAAGTCTGGAGTAATTCTAATAAGCCTGCCTTTATATGTTACTTGACATTTTTCTCTTATTGCTTTTAATATTCTTTCTTTGTTTAGTGCATTTGGTGTTTTGATTATTATGTGTTGGGACGAATTTTTTTTCTGGTCCAGTCTATTTGGAATTCTGTAGGCTTCTTGTATGTTCATGGGCATCTCTTTCTTTAGGTTAGGGAAGTTTTCTTCTATAATTTTGTTGAAGATATTTACTAACCCGTTAAGTTGGGAATCTTCACTCTCTTCTATACCTATTATCCTTAGGTTTGATCTTCTCATTGTGTTCTGGATTTCCTGGATGTTTTGGATTAGGAGCTTTTTGCATTTTCTTTGATTGTTGTGTCAATGTTTTCTATGGTATCTTCTGCACCTGAGATTCTTTCTTCTGTCTCTTGTATTCTGTTGGTGATGCTTGCATCTATGACTCCTGATCTCTTTTTTAGGTTTTATAACTCCAGGGTTGTCTCCCTTTGTGATTTCTTTATTGTTTCTATATTCATTTTTAGAATTTGGATTGTTTTGTTTAATTCCTTCACATGTTTGTTTGTGTTTTCCTGTAATTCTTTAAGGGATTTTTGTGTTTCTTCTTTAAGGGCTTCTAGATGTTTACCTGTGTTCTCCTGTATTTCTTTAAGGGAGTTATTTATGTACTTCTTAAAGTCCTCTGTCATCAACATAAGAAGTGATTGTAGATCTGAATCTTGCTTCTCTGGTGTGATGGTGTGTCCAGGACTTGCTATGATGGGAGAATTGGGTTCTGATGATGCCAAGTAACCTTGGTTTTTGTTGCTTGAGTTCTTACTTTGGCCTCCTGACATCTGATTATCTTTAGTGCTACCTGCCCTGGAACCTGTCCTTCCTGTGATCCTGGTTGTTTCAGAACTCCTCAGAGTTCAGCTGCCTCTGTGAATCTGTGATCCTGAGATTCTGGGTGTGTTAGAGCTCCTGGGAGTCAAGCTACCTCTGGGACCCTGAGATCCTGGAGTGACCAAGCTCCTGGGATCATGAGATCCTATGGTCCTAAGCATGTTAGAACTCCTGGGAGTGGAGCTTCTGCTGGCTGTTGTTGGACTGGCTGCAGAATTCGCACCCAAGTTCTGCTCAGTGCACCCGACAAGTGCACATGTCTGAGCAGGTGTTGTGTTCTCACCTCTGATCCTATTATCCTGGGTGTGTTAGAGTGCTTGGGAGTGGAGCTTCCTCTGGGTGTTGTGGGATTGGCTGTGGAGTTTGTAACCAAGGTCTGCTCAGGGCACCTGCCCAGACTCAAGGAGCAATTTAAAAAATAAAAAAAATATATTTATTTATCTTGAATTTTGAGAAAGTTTTGAGACAAGGTCTCTTTATGTAACCATGGCTTTCCTGGAACTCACTATATAGGGTGGTCTAGCTTCAGACTTACAGAGATACTCCTGTCTTTGTCTCCTGAGAACTGGGATTAAACATATGTGCCATCAAGTCAGGAATTTGTTGTTATTGTTGTTTGTTTTTCTTTTCCTTTACATGTGTGAATGTTTGACTGGAGTGCATGTCTATGCACTACTTTTGTGCCTAGTGCTCACAGAAGCCAGAATATGGTGTCACATCCCCTGGAACTGGAGTTATAGACGGTTATGAGCTGCCACGTGGTTGCTGAGAATGGAACCTAAGAACTCTAAAAGAGCAGCTAGTGCTCTTAACTGCTACCCATCTCCCCAGTTACTAGAAAATATTTTGTAAAGAAAGTTTTAAGGAAAATATGCTGCTAGCAGAGATGGATGCCATGGGCCGATTCTCTCAACTGCTCACCCAGCCTCCAGCCCCAGGAAGTTGCTTAGTCTTAACTTTTATGCAAGTGCCATGAGTAGCTAGATGAGCAGGTATCTCACTGTCTTGTTGAGTAATAACCTTTAGAGTACTGGTCTTGGGAGCGGCTCCTTGGTGGTAAGAACCACCATGGTCATTAGATGTTAGGCTCTGACTGTTTGTCTAAGATGTCACAAGTCACTGGAGTCAAGCATTCGGAATCTGATTGCTAAAGCACTGGGATGTTTGCTTTCATCTTTGACCTTTCAACTACACTGATGCTTAGTTCACCAGGAGATTGGATCTAAGACATTGTCCATTAGCCATCTTGCCATCTTGAACTATCTTGTTTGTGATGCTTCCAAGAAAGGGTTGTGTAAGTCCTTTGTAGATGGGGTTACTAATTCTCAAAAATCTCTCTCTCTCTCTCTCTCTCTCTCTCTCTCTCTCACACACACACACACACACACACACACACACACACACACAAATCAGATCTCTTTCCTCCTCTGCCCCCTCTGCCTTTTTGGATAGAGTTTCATGTACCCTTCGATGCCTAGTTTTTGTGGTGCTGGGCATCAAAGCTGGGGTGTTGTGAATGTAAGCAAGTGCTCTATCCTTGAGCTACATCCCCAGCTTTAACATGGAGATACTTATAATAAATGATACACATAAATGATTTGTGTATTGAAGAAAAAATATTCATGATTAAATGGCAATATCACATACTAATATTTATATGCACTAAAACATAAGCAGAAATGTAAAGTTTCTAATTACATGTTTGGAGAAAATGGAAATACGCTAAGTATTCCTTTGAGAAACTAGCACAAGGGGAAAAACCCTGTAAACTCAAATAATAAAAGAAACAATGAACCCAAGTCTAGAAAATTACTTAGCATGTTAGTAAAATAGGGATCATTGTACAGTAGAAGGATTCAGTAAAATAACTGATCACTAAAATTAAAGATAGCGGTTTCACATAGAAGCGTAAATAAAGTGAAACAGAAAATAACATAAATTCCTAAAATCTGTGCAAGAATGAGAAATTGAAATAACATGAAAGAAAATATAGTTGCCCCAACTGTGTTTGAGATGTCAGTATAATTTAAGATTATCCTGAATTTAAGATTGAAATATTAGCCACCTATGGTAGTGCACACCTGTAATTCAATCCCTTGGGATGGACAGGCAAGAGGATCAGAAACTCCAGCCAGCCTTGGCTACATAAAAAGTGTGAGTTACATGAGACCTGGTAAACAACAACAATAACAATAAACCTGAAAACAGAAAACAAACCCAATTACCAACATACCCTTCCAAACTTACAATAAAAAGCAAATATACCACCTACTGTCTGTGGCTAGAACCATCTTTGTATCAGAATTAAACAAGGCCAGTAAAGCTAAATAAAGACAAATTAAAGAAAACTGAGCTCATGACAAAGACTTTCATTGTTAAGTTGGAAATCTCTTGCTTAAAATTTATTTGCTTTGAAATCATCCTTGCCTGCTCTACACACACACACACACACACACACACACACACAGGTAAACACACAAAGACATGCACATACATACACACACATGCACACACATACACATACAGAGAAGAGGAACATATAAAACATTGTTCTACTATGTACAAATGTGATAAGAGAATTATAAGTGTATTTTTTATCAGTAGCCCATATGCTTGCCCCTCGGAAATAGAAGTATTTCTCCAGTCCCATTTCCCTTAACATGATTACTATACCATAACAAAGTGTATGGCCAAAAGCAACAGAAGTAGATCCAGACTTCTGCTCCCTCTGTCCCAATACATTAAAGAAGCTCTGAGAGGTGCCTTTGGAGGCCACTGAAAAAGAGGCCATCTTCCAGCAGATTTACCAGCTGTGTAGGTAATCTCTGAAATACAGAAAACTCCTGGCCTTAGAGACAGCGAAACCTTTCAGGCTGGGCTCGGACTCGTGGTGTCTTTCTGCCAGGTTCTGAGTGAGACCCCACTCCTTTGTAGACGTATGTGCCACCTAAGAAATCTAGTGTCCTGCAGTGCATTGAAGAGTCACTCCCAGCAGGCTGCTCTTCCCAGAGGTCAAGGAGAAGAGGTCTCAATGACACCTCTGGTTCTCGGATTGGGAGATTATTAGCCCGATCTCAGACTGAGAGTTTAGTCTCCTCCATCATTGGATCAGTTTCCCCACATGGAGGCAGCTCCTAACTCCTTTCCACCTGTTTATGGAACAATTTAACTTTTGCCAGTCCCAGTCCTGGCTACTAAGCACGATTGCCAACTCCCTTGTGTTTGAGCAGAAGTGTTCTGTTTTGTTGGCTTGCCTTTGCTTGGATGGACTCTTGCAGTGTTTACATAGGACTCCTCCCCTTATTCTGGCAAGAGAGCTGTGCTGAGCTGCAGCCTTCATCTGTGACTCCGTGACCTGAAGCTACGTACCTGTGTAGCTGTTGCTTTGTGAAACTGACTGTTTGCGTGGTTGCTTGCATCTCTTTTCCTGGATTGCAATCCTAACTAGAACAAATGTTATCTGTCATCCTTAATAGGTTACTTTCATTTTTGGTCAGCACGGATCCAGAAGGTGCCTGCGTGCCTCCTTTGGTTATGGGTTACTTTGGTTACAGCATGCTGCCTCTTTTTTCCTTATCACTCTCTGGTCCCACTCCAGTCTGCCCCCACAGGCCATTTACTCCTATAGCACCATTTACCCTTATAGGCATACAGAAAGTGCAGCCCAGTTTTCCATCCCTCTAAAGGATGCACAGTCTTATTTGATCTACCCCCCTTCCCCATTCTTGTTCTCTCTGGAAGTTAATTCAGGGTTTCTCCCTCACTGTGATTAAACTGCCTTTAAAGTATCCAGGTAGCTAAATTCAATGTTCCAGTCTTAGCTGACTCACGGATAATAAAGTACTGAATATCCCTCTCCCCTCCCTGCCCCTGCAAGCAGGAATGGACTCCAGAACCCAGTTTGTGCTAGGCCCATCTACACACTCTACCATGGAGCAAACTCCACAGTCCTTAAACATTTTCCTTCAGGTGGCTTTGAGGACACCATCCTCAACTGATTATTTTTCTTTTTAGGGTCCCTGATACTCACCTTCCATTGCTGTTTTGGTCTGTCTGTCTGTCTGGTTTTTTTGGGGGGTTTTCTTTGGGGGATTAATCTCATGCTTTAATGATTCTCCTGTCTCAGCCTCACAAGAACATAACCAAACACACACGGGCCTTGCTTTATCATCATCATCATCATCATCATCATCATCATCGTTATCATCATCAATTTAGTATCCCAGTTCTCAGTCCTGGGAATGTGAATCTTCTACACCTTCATTGACCCCTAGAAAATCTTTGAATATGGTTTTACATTCAAACCATTCATCAATACCACTTTTGTGCTTATGACTTACAAGTTTAAGTCTCAGCCCCAACCCCATTGCACACAGTTCTTCTTCTTCCTTTTTTTTTAAAGATTTTATTTATTTATTATATGTAAGTACACTGTAGCTGTCTTCAGACACTCCAGAAGAGGGAGTCAGATCTTGTTATGGATGGTTGTGAGCCACCATGTGGTTGCTGGGATTTGAACTTAGCACCTTCGGAAGAGCAATCAGGTGCTCTTACCTGCTGAGCCATCTCACCAGCCCCACACACAGTTCTTCTTGTAAGTCTCATAGGCATGTTCAACTTCACATAAAATAAAACAAGACAAAACAAAACAAAACAAAGTTCCTGCAGCCATTCCTACTTAACTAATGACAACTCAATTTTCGAACTTCTTCCAAGGGGAAAAAAACACCTTATAGCCACCCTTTAACTTCATAGTCACATCCAAACAATTGGTAAATCTGTTGCGGCTCTACCTCTGTGGCTCCTCCCACACTGGTCCAAGCCATCAGGAGCTTGCATCTCATTGCCAGAAAAATCTTGTTTCCTTCTAACTTGGCCCCTGGCATTTAAGACTATGTTAATATGCAACTCAGAGCTTGTCACTCTTGGGACTAAACGCTCCAATGCTGTTTCAGCCCAGAGCAAAACTTCAAGCCCTTCCTTTGATCCTCCAGCTCTTACATGATTTAGCCTCCTTAGTAGCCTCTCTGACCTGCGGGCCCACAGTTTCCTAAGTTCCCCTCATGCCTCTGTAGCTTTCTCCAAGTCATCACAGTGTCCCTGCCTCTGGCCTTTGTTCCTGTAGTCCTGTCTGAGGTGACTGTCCTACATTAGAGTGACTCAGGTCTTTGCTCCTCTTGTGAGAGACCTTTCTTGACCCCTTTGGAAAATGCTGTCTTATTTTGACATCATTCCTTTCTCCTTCCCCTCTTTCCTCTCCCCACTCTTTCTGTTTTGTATCCCTAAAGTGCCTACTACCTGGTAACACAGTATTGATTATAATGTCCTCTGCTACATTTTTACTGCCTAGAATAGAAATTCCATAGGCAAAGATTTTTGTCAACAAGGTGGGGACACTGTGCATTGCCAGCATCCAGAAGATTGTTTAGCATAGTAGGCTCTTCATAAACTTTACTAAGAGTGCCAAGAAGCAATGCTATTTTGATATCACATGAATGAACATATAAGTTTGAAACTGTGTCTGGCGAGCGCGCACTAGTCTCTCCTTATGAAGCTGGTCCAGCGTACAAAGAGCAGTGGGATGACACAATTTAGAAACAAATAGAGTTGGCAATCTAGTGGATTAGTAGATGATAAACACTTCTTTTCAAAATAGAGTAGTCTGCTAGTCATTTGTAGATAAATACATAAAAAGATTCACCCACAATGCTAACTGGTATTAAAACACATACTTTACAGGTCAAAGATTCAAATGAAAAACTCTAGAAATATTAGAAGATATCATGTCTTAGGGGGGGACTAGGCATCTGCAGAATTTCCAACATAATAAATAGCTAAACTATAACAGGAAGCACAGCCAATATTACTATGTAAATACTAAGGTAGGCCATAAGGCAGCAACAGGTCAACGGAACAGCACAGACATTATAATGACTAACTGGAGAGGGGAGAGAAATTCAAGTGGGAATTGGAAATACTGAAAATACTTTTAAAAACCTAAGTAGATAATACAAATCGCCAATAATAAATATGTAAATTACTTCAATACAGCTCACATTTCAGCTTTAAATAATTATTAAAGTCTCAGCAATAATTTTTGGCTATTTAAAATTTTTCTTCTGTAATAAGTCTTTTTTATTAATTTATTTGTTTGCCTTATATCCTGATTGTAGGTTCCCCTCTTCCTCTCCTCCCAGTCCTTCCTTCTTCCCTCATCTTCCCCCAACCCACCTCCTTTTCTCCTCAGAGAAGGGGAGGCCTCACATGCATATTAACCTGTCTCACCAGCAATATTTTTATTATTTCTTTATTTTGGTACCCTTGAGACTTGATCTCACTGTAACACAGGCTGTCCTTGAACTCACCAAGTAGCTCAGCCTGGTCTCACACTTGCATGTATCTCCTGCTTTAGATGGCTTAGAGGTTTGTTTATAGCACACTTCAGGTAAAGGTATTTGTCATTCTAATAGTCTCTGCCAATCAGTTTGCCAACGTGAATAATCATGTGACTTATGCCCTGTGTCTCAAGGTCTGCAAACATTCAAATGTAAGAGTGATATGAAGCTGTGCACACTGGCACGTGTCTGCCAGCCTTGGAGGCCAGCCAGGGCTACATTTAAGAGATCAGGAAACGACAACAATAAAAGAGCAACAAAAAGTGATGTGGGTTATTTAATATTATAAAATGAGTGCTGTAAAGGAGGCAAATGAGAGAAACCAGACACTCACAGGATGCTGAAAACCAGGTTTAGAAGAGCTGAGGAGAATCACGACTGGATCAGGAAAGTGTTGTGTGGTGTTTAGGACGCTGGTTATGGGATGTCTGATGCTGGTGAAGCAGACAGTCCGTGATGAAGTGTAAGAAGGTGCCCGATTTAAAAGGGTGATTGTCAGGAGTGGAGCTCTCACTGTGAGTAACACCAGGCAACAGAGGCAGACGATGTGCAGTTAATAGATCCCTTGTCCGCGCGTGTATGCAGACTGTGAAAGCATGGAGTTGCTCACCTCCGTTAGGTGAAAAAAGGTGAGATTCTCAGTAAAAGTAGACGTACAGAACATAAAGATTATGGGTGAAAGCTAGTAGGTGAGAATTTATGGGGAAATAGTTGAATTAAAACCATGGCTATAGCCTGGCGGTGGGGACCCATAACCCCAGTGCTCCAGGGGCAGGGGCAGGGGCAGGGGCAGGGGCAGGGGCAGGGGCAGGGGCAGGGGCAGGGGCAGGGGCAGGTGGATCTCTGAGTTTGAGGCCAGAGTTAGTTCCAGGACAGCCAGCACTAAAGAAAGCCTATCTTGAGCCGGGCGTGGTGGCGCACGCCTTTAAATCCCAGCACTTGGGAGGCAGAGGCAGGCAGATTTCTGAGTTCGAGGCCAGCCTGGTCTACAAAGTGAGTTCCAGGACAGCCAGGACTACACAGAGAAACCCTGTCTCGAAAAACCAAAAAAAAAAAAAAGAAAGCCTATCTTGCAAAACCACTATGAACAACAACAAAAAAACATAGTTGTAAATTAAGAAAATGACAGATTAGGTAAAAGTACTTTAGCTAAGCGGGTTTTCCAAGAGGTTTTATCCTGGTACACTTCAGGAAAAGCACAAGAATAGAGAGTGGTCTGAAAAGCAAGCCTAGAAAAGAGATCTTTTTTTAAAAACTGTGCAAGGAGTCTTCAGTTAGAGAAGGCAATTTTGGGAGAAAACTCATTAATCTTGGTGCTTCATCCAACATCAAACTTTTAACTGTTTAGTAGCAAAATCAAAGTCTAGTTGCTACGCACACTCCAGTGAAGTGTGTTTGACAGGCCGAGAGGCCTGGAAGCATTCACGAGGCAAAGAGTTTCAAGGAAACTCCACCTCCTGGAACCTTGGCATTCTCATAACCAGTATACTCAAACCCTATCCCCTCGTTAGTCTGGTGTATAGATCCACATGCTCTCTTTCAGTATTGCTTTATTATTAGTGCCTTTAAAGATTGAATTCTGACATAGCTAAGCCTTCTCCAGTGTTCCAACTTCCTAGAAAATCCTTGAGCTTGGAATTTAGTAGGAATTCAATGAGAAGGTTATCTATTCAGTAACATTCTAGAGGTGTTGAAACTAATTAGGCATTACAAAGAATGGAGCCAGAATAGCTCAGGGCTGGTGTGCAGAGGGTTTACTTGGGACAATAGCCAGTCTTACTCAGACAAGGGAATTCACAATGGCCTCGAGAATAGGTGGGTTTACCATGAAAGAGTTAGGGAATCCCCCTGAGACAGGTTTCTTCACTAGGCCAAAAGAAACAGCATAATCAGGCATTTACTTAGAAACCCTGGTGGTGGGTTTAACAATAGACAATAGACTAGCTAGCTCCCTTCTTAGTGGTAACAGCAGTGGCCTGGTCCCCACCATCTTTTGATGTATACATTCCTTTTGTATTGTGTCACTGTAACTCAGCGGATGTATCTCGCCTGGTTCCTTGTTACTTTTCTGTATAAAAAGTTTGATGCTCGACTTGAAAAATTACACTCAGATTCTACACGCTCTTTTATGTCATTCCCTGACTCCTTGCCCACCTGCAACCAGAGACCCATTCCACGCAGACAAGAGACCAAAAAGAGTCCGTGGCATCTAGTAAGATCCAGAGTTGAGGAGGAGGTGGCCTGGAACTTTCAGTCTGATCCAGGAGAGGTCATTCATGAGGGTACTACCCACCTCTGTGGAAAGCTAGCCTGCTGATGGATTGAGGCCACAGGCTACCCTGCTCTTTTCTAGATAAATCTGCAATAAAGAGGCGTTTCACTTCCTTTGGCGACTGGACAAAGTACAAATAATGTTGGCAGAATTTGAAACAGAGCTTCCCTCCACCCACGAGGTCCTGTGCCCACAGGCTGAGAGAAGGGCATCAACCACAGGTGTCTGGGCACCTGGGCTCAGCCTGCCCTGGTGGAGACACGAGGCTGCAGTGTTGTGGCTGCTGGCTGACAGTGACTAGCTTCGAGAAGAGTCCAGTCCAGTAAGACATCAGCGTCTCCTCCTTGGGGTCTTTGATGTACTGCCTATCTTCCAGCGAGGACCTGTGTGCCAAGCCAGCACTCTTGTGTGCAGGATAAGAGGCCATGTGCTGGCTTGTGGTTACTCTGGCTACTCGCATGAACAGAGTCACCGGGGCAGTGCAGGCTTGACCAGGACAAGGTGATGTTTTAGGGCCAGGCTATGGGAACACGGCTTGGTGCCAGTGGCCTCTGGAACAGCTAAGGCTCACAGCCTAGGTCAGCCCGATGAGCTGGCCAGTTGATCCCAGATGAGTGTCCTCTGGGCTGAGCGGGGCCCAGTTTGACATTGTCTGGGCGGCTCTGCTTTGTGAACTTTTACAGTAGTCTCTGCAGGCTAGATGCATACCTCTGCTCCTGGTTTCCCGTGAAACTGGCTCGGATGGAGTGAGGACTCTGCTTGGGGCTCTCCTTCAGAGTTTCTTGAAGTTTTTGCTTTGTATCTCCTGGAAACCTTGCCAGAGGGCCCCGTGTACTGCCAAAACTTCCTCACAGTCTTTTTTGTTCGTTTGTTTGTTTGTTTAATTTTTGGTTATTTTTTTAAAGACAATCTTCCTGTGATGTACCCATTCTCAATTCTGCCTGGATGTAGATGTTTTACTAATGGTAACAACTTAACACTTGCTCACAAATACTTATGGTAGTGGTGGTGGTGTTGATCTGAATGTAGAGGAGTGATTACTGCAGGTGGAGTAGACTGTGTGTGTATGTGTGTGTGTATGTGTGTGTAAAAGGAGGTTGGATTTGAAACATTATTCTGCTTTGATTTAGTCATAGGTTTATAATAAGCTAATTTTAATTAAATTATGTTTAAACTTTTTTTTTTTAAGTGGAGCATCAAGTATTTTAATTAGAGCCCAGGCATTCACTGCTATGGGTGCTGGAAAGAGCAGCATTCAGACTCTGCAAAAAAAAAAAAAAAAAAAAAAAAAGTCCAGTCCACCCTGGACTCACTAGTTTTGATGCATTTGCCCCAGAATGAGTACCAGAACGATATCGACAGGCCATAAAGATGCTAAGATGTAGTCTGGCTATCGATGGGTTGATCCCCAACAGTAGCAGACAAATGAAAAACTGAGTTGGAGACAAAGAATTGATCCCTTCTATGAAGACTTTCCCCTCTGCTAAGCAGGACATCACTAGGATCCATTCCCTAGCAGCAGAGGGAGTGTGGAAGCTTCCCAGAGTTTCTGCTCCACTGTATTAAACCACCATTTGACTGGATCCTGAGCCACACCAAAATGTACATGGTGCCTGAAAACCCAGCTCTGTAGCAAGCTCTGGAGCGATTCCTCCTCCCGTCTGCTGCCATGGTGTCACTATGCTGTCATGATTCCAGCTGGTGCAAAGCCTAGGAACAAATTCTGCCTTCCCAACAGGCCACCCTCTCCCTTCCCACCCTTCTCTAGAGAAGGCCTATTTCAGCTCCTAGCTGTTCCCCCTGTTCCCCCAGACCCCCATTTCTGACCTCTCTGTTCTGTCCCATTTAGCATGTGGGCCTTCCTGGGGAGACCTGAATGCATTCTGTTTCTGTCTTCAGCCTTATGTGCGATGGCTCTGCTCAGCAATAAAGAGTTTTCCAGGTATGTTTTCAGATCACTGCAGCAGTCTACCTGGGGCCCTTCAAAACAATTCCTGTGTGTGCATGTGCACACATGTATGTGTGCATGTTTGTGTGCATGTGCCATGGTGCATGTGTGGAGGTCAGAGAACAATTTCAGATGTTAGCCTTTGACTTCCGCCTTGTTTGAGACAGGGTCTCTCTTGTTCACTATGGCTTTGACTTCCACCTTGTTTGAGACAGGGTCTCTCTTGTTCACTACGGTTTCCTTGGATTCTCCTCTCTGCCTCCCATTTTTCTCTAAGGGTACTGGGATTAGATACATGCATTATTGCATTTGATATGTCTGGGCTTTATCTGGATTCTGGGAATCTGCAAGCATTTTACAAATTGATCCCTGTCCCTAGATTCTTTCTCTTTCTTTCTTTTCCTTTCCCTCATTTCCTCTCCTTTCTTCTCTTTTCTTTAGAAATGGGGGGGGGGGCGTTGAATCTGAGGCCGACCTTGAACTCTTCAATTTTCCTGGGCCTTGCTGAACACTCACTCATCCTGTGCTATAGAAATCATATGCCCTCTTGTCCTTGCAGGCTTAATCAAACTCACTTGACCCCCTTGTTGCTGATAACCCGAAAAGTAGGTCTGCAAGTCAAGGACTCACAATTCACACTGGAAGGTTTTCCATTCCGGATCATATCTGGCACTATAGACTACTTCCGGATACCTAGGAGCTCCTGGAGACTCAGTTTGAGGAAGATGCAGGCCGGCGGCTTCAATACTCTTACCACGTGAGTGTTTGCTTCTTCTGGTTCTTGTTTCAAAAGTTTTTCAACTGAATTTCTAGCTGAGACTTCATTTGAACAGTCTTTTAATATTATTATTATTAAGAAAGATACTTGTTAGACAATTTATTAGTCAGGATTACCTAAAGGAGCAGAAATATATATTCACGTATGTTTATATATAGGACTTAGTAGAGGGGCTTACTGTGGTCTGAGTAGTCCAACAATGGCTGTCTTCTGATAGAAAACCCCAAAGTTCTGAAATTTGGCCAGTCCATGAGACTGGATGTCTCAGCAGCCTTGATCTGGTGACAGAGTTCCAGGGAAGTGCTGGAGAGCTACTGGTCTTCATTGTACATTGGAATCCTGGAGGAAGTAGGCTCTAACATGAGCCAAGATAAACTTGCCAGTGAGATTGAAGGCAAGCAGGCCAAAATCAAAAGCTTCCTTGTTCCATGTTTTTTCTTTTTTCTTTCTTTCTTTTTTTTTTTTTTTTTTTTTTTTTTTGTAGGATGCTACCATAAACTGTGACCCAGATTTTAGAGTGAATTTTTTGTTCACTCTAAACAAATGGTCCAGATTTAGGGCATGTCTTCTGTCGTCCCTAAACCCTCCACTTAAGAGGTTCCTTCATAGGCATGCCAGGTGCTTGAATTTTAGTTAATCCCAGATGTAATCAAGTTGACAGCTAAGATTAGTGATTGCATCAGGCTTATAGCATAGGCCTGTAATCTCAATATTTAGGAGGTGGAGGCAGGAGGATTGTTCAAGGCCAGCCCTGCTTACATAAAAAAATTGAAGCTAGCCTAAGCTACATAAGATTTGTTTAAAACACAAATGAACAAACAAATAATCCCCCAAATAGCCAATCAAACAACAACTATAAAACTACCACCAAAATAATAACTAGCCAAAAACGGTGTGCATTCTGTTTATTTTGCCTTCAGTATTTGATAGCATGAAATAGATTTCAATGATTCAATCCTCCATGTGAAAGTAGAGAGTGCCTAAGAATTTCATAAATTCATTGTTTTTAATAGCTGAATAGTACTCCATTGTACCACATTTTCTGTATCCATTCCTCTGTTGAGGGACATCTGGGTTCTTTTTAGTTTCTGGCTATTATAAATAAGGCTGCTATGAACATAGTGGAGCATGTGTCTTTGTTACCAGTTGGAATATCTTCTGGGTATATGCCCAGGAGAGGTATTGCTGGATCTTCTGGTAGTACTATGTCTAATTGTTGGGAGGAACCACCAGACTGATTTCCAGAGCGGTTGTACCAGCTTGCAGTCCCACCAACAATGGAGGAGTGTTTCTCTTTCTCCACATCTTCACTAGCATCTGCTGTCACCTGAGTTTTTGATCTTAGTCATTCTGACTGGTGTGAGGTGGAATCTCAGGGTTGTTTTGATTTGCATTTCCCTAATGATTAAGGATGTTGAACATTTTTTAGGTGCTTCTCAGCTGTTCGTCATTCCTCAGTTGAGAATTCTTTGTTTATCTCTGTACTCCATTTTTTAATAGGGTTATTTGATTTTTTGGAGTCTATCTTCTTGAGTTCTTTGTATATATTGGATATTAGTCCCCTATCTGATTTAGGATTGGTAAAGATCCTTTCCTAATCTGTTGGTGGCCTTTTTGTCTTATGACAATATCTTTTGCCTTACAGAAGCTTTGCAATTTTATGAGGTCCCATTTGTCGATTCTCCATCTTATAGCACAAGCCATTATTGTTCTGTTCAGGAATTTTTCTCCTGTGCCCATATCTTTGAGGTTTTTCCCGACTTTCTCCTCTATAAGTTTCAGTGTCTCTGGTTTTATGTGGAGTTCCATTCTTAGGCAAATGGATGGATCTGGAGGATATCATCCTGAGTGAGGTAACCCAATCACAAAAGAACACACATGATATACACTCACTGATAAGCAGATATTAGCTCAGAAACTTAGAATATCCAAGATACAATTTGCAAAACACGTGAAACTCAAGAAGAAGGAAGATCAAAATGTGGATATTTTGTTCCTTCTTAGGATTGGGAACAAAATACCCATGGAAGGAGTTACAGAGACAAAGTTCAAATCTGAGATGGAAGGAAGGACCATCCAGAGACTACCCCACCCAGGGATCTATCCCATATACAACCACCAAACCCTAGACACTATTGCATATGCCAGCAAGATTTTGCTGACAGGACCCTGATATAGTTCTCTTTTGTAAGGCTATGTCAATGCCTGGCAAGTACAGAAGTGGATGCTCACAGTCATCTATTGGATGGAACACAGGGCCCCTTATGAAGGAGCTAGAGAAAGTACCCAAGGAGCTAACGGGGTCTGCAACCCTATAGGAGGAACAACAATATGAACTAACCAGTACCCCTGCCCCCCAGATCTGTGTTTGTAATTGCATTGTATCAGAGGATGGCCTTGTAGTCCATCAATGGGAGGGGAGGCCCTTGGTCTTCGAAGATCATATATGCCCCAGTACAGGGGAATGCCAGGGCCAGAAAGCAGGAGTGGGTGGGTTGGGGAGCAGGGTGGGGGAGAGTATAAGGAGCTTTGAAGATATCGTTTGAAATGTAAATGAAGAAAATATCTAATAAAAAAAATTAAGAAAAGAAAGAACGAAAGAAAGAAAGAAAAAAAGGAAGAAAGAAAGAAAGTAAGTAGAGAGTATTGTTGAGGAATTCACCAGAGGAGACCGCTCAGACATGAGTAGAAGCCAACAGAAATTTTATTAGCTGGCAGCAACTAACACTGGGTGATTAGGATCCAAATAAATTCCTGAGCCTTTCTCAATGTAAGCTTTTTTTGGGGGGGGTCCCATAGTTTTCTTTCTTTTTTCTTTTTTTATTGGATATTTTCTGTATTTACATTTCAAATGTTTTCCCCTTTCTAGGTCTCCCCTTCGGAAACCCTCTATCCTGTCTCCCCTCCCCCTTCCTTTATGAGGGTGCTCCCCCACCCACCCACCCACCCACCCACTCCTGCCATCCTGCCCTGGTTTTGCCCTACACTGGGGTATCGAGCACCCTCAGGCCTAAGGGCCTCTCCTCCCACTGATGTTCAACAAGGCCATCCTCTGCCACATATGCGGCCAGAGCCATGGGTCCCTCCATGCTTATTCTTTGGTTGGTGGTCCAGTCCACGCGAGCTCTGGGGCGTCTGGCCGGTTGACGCTGTTGCTCCCTCCAATGGGGCTGCAAACTTCCTCAGTCAATGTAAGCTTTAAAGCACAAAATACTATGTTCTGGGTTGACATACTTCAGTTAATAAGAACAGTTAGCCAGAAGCAGAACCACAGAAGCCCCAAAACAAAGTTAATAGATTTTGTGACTTTCCCAGAACTATATGGACTTTGATGGGTTAGGCCTTTGTTTTAGCTCCCGCAGACGGTCTTCTGTGCTGAGTTTACAGCCTGAATGGTTCTTTCAGCACGGAGGAGTCAGTTGTGCTGAGGGAGGTCTGGGAGCCTGTTACAGAGGGTAGGCTGGAGTGGGATTTTTTTTTTTTTTTTTTGGTTTTTCGAGACAGGGTTTCTCTGTATAGCACTGGCTGTCCTGGAACTCACTCTGTAGACCAGGCTGGCCTCGAACTCAGAAATCCGCCTGCCTCTGCCTCCCGAGTGCTGGGATTAAAGGCATGCGCCACCACGCCCGGCACGATTTTTTTTTTTTTTTAAGTCTGGCTAGGATTCGGTGAAACAGTCTCCCTGAGCTTTTGTTGAGAACAGAATGCTCTGAGTACACATCACATGTAAATGTCTCCCTCCCCAATAGGAAGCAGAAGGGAATGTTCTCCACCTCTTCTCAGAGAGAACCTAGGCTTCTGGAGGAGGTAAAGGCCATGAAAATGTGGGAACCCCATACCCTTTCCCCACTGTGGCGTTCCTAAACCACCAAGATAATCTGTGCCGAATCTCACAGTTCCAGCTGCAGCCGTGCCTTCTTAAACAATGGCTCCTGGTAGGCTGTGGTTCTCTGTATCCACTGTGATAGTCAAGTTTCTCTGGGAAAGCACAATCAGCAGGCAGAAAGCGTGATTATGAATTGCTCATGCAGCTATGGGGTTGAGAAGTCCCCCCACCCCGGCCTGTAGTTCGAAGGATGGAAACTCTGGATGGCAGGGAACAAACTTGCATTGGAGTCTTGAGGCTTAAGAACAAGGTGCCTCATGGTAAAAGTTCCAGTTCAAAAGCAGGCAGAGTCCAAACCCAAAAAGGCCAGCTGAGAGCAGGAAAGCACAGCTGTGAGCCCCACACTTATGAGGCTGAGTCAGGAGGATTACACGAGTCTGAGGCCAGTCTAGACTACATATTAAGACCCTGTCACAAAACAAATCAAAACTCGAGAACAAAACTGAAAGATTGTTTTGGAGACACACCCACCCAGATGGCACATACTGTTTATTTTGTTAACAAAACTTCACGGAATCCCACGGACAATCACACTACAGTGTTTGGCTGTGAGTTATTTGCCGTTCAGAGCTGTTATCAATAGTGCGGCCATGAGCGACCTATGTGCCATTTCTATAGTGTGTATCTAGGAATGGCCTCTACAAAGTGGCACATGTTCATTCCTGAATGTCAGTTCATTCTGCGAAACTGCCAAAGGACAGTGAATTAAGGAAGTTCATACAGTTGAGCAAGCTCTTCCCTCACTCATATCCAGAGTACTTTCATCTTCTCACACTGTGTCCCTGCTACATCGTGATTCTCCATTCTCTTCTAGTTTCTGGCAACCTGTGATCTGTTTTCTGCTCCACACACTTGGTAATTTAGGGTTCTCAGATCAGTGTTAGCAGGCAACTTCTGTCCTTTCATGTCTGTTTTCTTTCACTTAGCACCATGCTTCAAGGCTCATCCATGTTGTAGTATGTAGCAAAATCTCATTCTTGTGTTAATTGGAATAGTACACCAGCATGTATATGTTTAAGTGTCTTTTATTTTCTGAGGCAGGGTCTCCCTGTGTAGCCCTGGCTGTCCTGGAACTTGCTCTGTTAACCAGGCTAACCTTGAACTCAGAGATCCACCTTTGCCTCTCAAGTGCTGGGACTAAAGGTGTGAGCCACCACACCCAATTCTTTATTATACCTTAAAGTTCACTGGTCTTTTATTCTAGGTGTCTACTTTTCTGTGTGTTCTAACTTTTTCATTCCTTTTTCTTAATTGTATCCAACACACACACACACACACACACACCACTGAACTATGTACATAGTCCTTTTCCCTTTTTACTTTGAGACAGGGTCTTGCTAAATTGCTAGAGCTATCCTTGAACTCTCTACCAGAATAAGTCATTGAAGTTTCCATCCTCCTGCCTCATTACCCTTAGGTGGAATTAAAGACATGTGTCACCAGGACCTGTATTACTATTTTTTTGACAGACTATCACCATGCAGGTTAGGCAGTTCTCAAACTTGTGACTCTCCTTCAGCCTCAAAAGTGATGGTATTACAGGCATGTACCCCACATCCAACTCTTTTTGTTTGTTAGTCATCTTCTGTCTTCTTCTTCTTCTTTTTTTTTTTTCCAACATAGGTCTTGCTGTCTAGCCAACTGGCCTAAAACTTATGATCCTCCTGCTTCAGCCTCCTCAGTGTTGGGAATGTATATGCACACAGAAGAGCCTTCAATGTTGAAACATGAAGCTTTCTCTCAGGAGAGATGCTTGCTTCTCTATTAAGGATGCAGGAATCAGCCGGGCGTGGTGGCGCACGCCTTTAATCTCAGCACTCGGGAGGCAGAGGCAGGCGGATTTCTGAGTTCGAGGCCAGCCTGGTCTACAAAGTGAGTTCCAGGACAGCCATGGTTACACAGAGAAACCTTGTCTCATAAAAACAAAAAACAAAACCAAAAACAAACAAACAAAAAAAGGATGCAGGAATCAGGATAGATGTGGAGGCTCTTACATTTTTCCTTTTCCCCATAATAGGCATATTCCTTGGAACCTTCACGAGCCAGCAGTTGGCCAGTTTCATTTCACTGAAAACACGGACCTCATGTAGGTGTTTATACTTTAATTTCTTGATTCTGAAATTCAGATAGGCAAGTTCCTGGTGGGTTGGATGATGGAATGGGGTATATAGCTCTACTTTTTGGTTATTGTTGTTGCTTTTTGCTTGGTTATTTTTTTTTTTTAGCTTTAAGCATTTTAACCCATAGTAAATACTTTCCATCACATTTTAATATATTTTTTTGAGTCTGCAAGCATCTATATGTATGCATATGTCCATATCTGAAGGTTGGATTTCAAGTCATGAAGATTGGCGGTAGACACCTCAATCTACTGATCTGCTTAAGTAGACTGTAATAATACTTTTTTGCTCTCATCCTTGCTATAATGCTTAATAACCTTATCATGGCTGACTTTGTCTCTATCATTTGGAGTTGTATACTAAAACATGTTGTTAACGTTTTGAGGCAGGGTCTCGCCATATAAACTCTACCTGGCCTGGGATTCTCTATGTGGGGTCAGGCTGGTTGCACACTCACAGAGGTCTGCTTGCTTTTGCTTCCTGAGTGCTGGAATTAAAGGTGTGAGCCACTAAGCCCTAGCCTCTAATTCTGCTTTAGTAAGCCAGCCAGTTTCTACCTGGCTTGAAGCCTCCTTGAGCCATCAGTCTATGGCTTGCACAGCCTGCTCTTATAGTATAGATTAGACCTTGTTTTAGCTAGCATTCCGCAGTATGAGTCCAGCAAAAAGAACCTGCTCTCTCAGTTATAATAGCAGATTCTGAGCTATGGTTTGTAGTTTCTGTCTTCAATCATTTATACTATCTTCCAAGTCACCATCCCTTTGGGTACTGAGCTCATAAGGGTAATAACTAAAAAAAGAAGGCAGAGAGCTTGAGAGCTGCCAAGCAGTGCCCTGCTTTGGGAGTGATGTCATTGTGACTGCTTTCATTCCAGAGCTTTTATCACCATGGCTTCAGAGACGGGACTCTGGGTCATTCTGTGTCCAGGCCCCTACATAGGCAGTGACTTAGACCTTGGAGGCTTGCCTAGGTGAGTTGTGGTCTGAGGGTCTCTGGCTGGGAAGCACATCCACAGGGTTTTATTTCTGTACACATTTAAAAAGGTCTACACTATGTTGTTCATTGATGGCAGGTGATGGGGATTATGGGGATGGTTGTTGAGTCTGGCTGTTTACTCTTAGTTAATACTTTCAAAATTTATGCAGGCTCTTGCAGGACCATCTGTCAGCGTGGTTTTCCTTTTCCTAGCTGAATATTTTCTAGTAGAGTCAGTCTCTTCATCTCTCATGCACACAAACAAAAGACTTTCTAGAGTTTAATGAAAATGAAGCCACAACATACCCAAACTTATGGGACACAATGAAGGCAGTCCTAAGAGGAAAATTCATAGCTCTGAGTGCCTCCAAAAAGAAACTGGAGAGAGCATACACTAGCAGCTTGACAGCACACCTAAAAGCTCTAGAACAAAAGGAAGTAAATTCACCCAAGAGGAGTAGACGACAGGAAATAATCAAACTCAGGGGTGAAATCAACCAATCGGAAACAAAAAGAACTATTCAAAGAATCTACTAAACCCATATCTTCGGAGCTGGCTTTTTGAGAAAATCAACAAGATAGACAAACCCTTAGCCAGACTCACTAGAGGGCACAGGGACAACATCCTAATTAACAAAATCACAAATGAAAAGGGAGACATAACAACAGATCCTGAAGAAATCCAAAACACCATCAGATCCTTCTACAAAGGCTATATTCAACAAAACTGGAAAATCTGGATGAAATGGACAAATTTCTAGACAGATACCAAGTTCCAAAGTTAAACCAGGATCAGATTAATGACCTAAACACTCCTATATCCCCTAAAGAAATAGAAGCAGTCATTAATAGTCTCCCAACCAAAAAAAGCCCAGGACCAGGTGGGTTTAGTGCAGAGTTCTATCAGACCTTCAAAGAAGACCTAATTCTAGTTCTTCTCAAACTATTCAACAAAATAGAAACTGAAGGTACTCTTCCCAATTCATTCTATGAAGCCACAATTACTCTGATACCTAAACCACATAAAGACACAACAAAGATAGAGAACTTCAGACCAATTTCCCTTATGAATATCGATGCAAAAATACTCAATAAAATTCTCACTAACTGAATCCAAGAACACATCAAAACGATCATCCATCATGACCAAGTAGGCTTCATCCCAAGAATGCAGGGATGGTTTAATATACGGAAACCCATCAACATAATCTACTATATAAATAAACTCAAAGACAAAAACCACATGATTATCTCATTAGATTCTGAGAAAGCATTTGACAAAATCCAACACCCATTCATGATGAAAGTCTTGGAAAGACAAAAGCACTTCTAAACAGTGTTATAACCGCATCACTCCAGACTAGAGCTTCATAACCCTTTCCTGTAAAACACCAGCTAGTAATCCAAGATGAGGTAGGAGGAGTGTCACAAATTTGGGGCTATCTTAGGCTACATAATGAGTACTAGATTAGTAGTGCTACAAAGCAAGATGCTGATATAAAGTCCAGATAATAAATATTGTAGGCTTTCTGAGACTCTGTAATTCACCTGAAAACCTCAATGAAAATATGTGGATGATTGGGTACGATTGTGCCAACCAAACTATTTAGTTAAGCAGAGTCTAACTTGGCTTTTAGGCTCTAGTTTGCTGAACTTGGTCTTGGATCATAGTTACAACTCTTTCAGCCACACCCCCGTCCTCCATCTTGGTCTGCTGAGGTGTTTTTAATTGGCATAGACCATTCCTTCTTGATTCGGGGACCACACTCTCACATCTCACTGTTGTGTGTGTAAATGTGGGCTGTGTTGTAGATTCCTTTTTGGAATGTTTATTATCACTGTTTCCCGTCCTGAGTCTGAATCACTTTTCTACATCATAGCTGGTTACTCAAGGACCCAAAAATGAGGCTGCGGACAACTTACAAGGGATTCACTAAGGCGATGAATCGGTATTTCGACAATCTGATCCCCAAGATAGCAAAATTCCAGGTAAAACCCAGTCCTCATCTCTATGGGTAAGGGAATTTATTGACAGATATATTTCCTGGATAGTGCTTGTGGCTTTCTGCACTCATGTTGGCTACTGTGTATTAGCATCCAGGGTTCCAGTTTCTTGTCTAAGAAAGCTTCTGGTGCTAGGCCCTACTTGTCATGATGGTGAATGCTGTAGAAGTGAGAGGATCCAGCCTGGGCTACATTTTGAGATCTTGGATTCAGTTAATCTCCTTTTGTCTTTTCTACCAACTGTTCCTCTCGAATATGCCTTCCCTCCCACTATCAAGACACTTGGAAGAATGTTTTGTGTATCTTTTCTTTGATTTGCTTGTTATTAGCTTCTGCTCAAGATGGCCAGAAATTAGAGTGAAAGATCATTCTCCAAGCTCTCGAAGGTAGCTATGTGCCAGTGTACCACAAACATGCTTCAGGCAAGCCTGTGGAGAGGTCATGACCTCTCAGTTCAGGAGTCTAAAATGGAGTCATTAGAATTATAGTGGTTTTGATGATGGCTTTTTTTGTGAAAGCTTATGTTTTCTGTCAAAACAGTTTGAATTTTTAAAATTACATCTATCTATCTATCTATCTATCTATCATGTGATATGGAACTCAGGTCATCAGGCTTTGTGGTAAATTCTTTTCTCTGAAGAGCCATCTTACCAGGCCCAGTTTGATATTTTTAGTATTTATTTTTATCTTATGTATATTCATGTTTTGCATACACACACACACACACACACACACACTTAGTGATCAAGGAACCAGAAAAGGGTGTCAGGTCCTCTAGAATTGGAGTAACAAATAGTTGTGAGCTACCATGGGTTTCTAGAACTGAACCCAGGTCTTTAGGAAGAGCAGTCTTAACTCTTAACTGCTGAGCCACCTTTTTATCTCCCCAAACAATATTTTCAACTTAGGTTGGCTTTAGTTGGGACAGAACAGTGTGTTAGATTGATGACCATCTATAGTAGGTAGAAAATGAGTACAGAGAAACAAATGTTTAATGACATCTATGAGGTATCAAAGCTTTGCACTAGGAAATTAGAACTTTCATCCTCACAGTGATCGTTTTTTAGATTTGCATATATTGAATGGAGGTAGTGCCCAAATTTGCATATGTCTATGCAAATGCTAGATGCATATGTCTAGGCAAATGCTAGATGAATGTTGAACTTCTTGAGGATAGACTAATTACTCAGGGAAGCTATTAAAATCTATAAGAGACCCAACAACACACACCAGTGAACACGTGGGCATTCTATGGACAGTACAGGACCAGAACCTCAGATTAGGAGTGTAGCACAGTTGGTAGAATGCTTGCCGACCACACAAGCCCAGGGTTTAGTCCTCAGCAGCTCATGACCCAGTGTAGTTTTCTAGCCCCTTTCCCTTAGATCATCTCTGGTCCTGATAGCTTCTGAATCTTTCTTTGCTTCTGCTGTATTCTTCATTGGAGAGGTAAGAAACGAAGAGAAGAAGCTGGATTTGAAAGTCTTCCAGTGTTTATTATCTAGGGCCATTAAGTTTAAAAAGTTAAAACACACCTATAGTCTGTGTCCTTTATCCTCTCCTGCCACATAACTCAGGGATCAAATGTGTCTTTTATCTGTGTCCTTTGTCCTCTCCTGCCACATAACTCAGGGATCAAATGCTTGCTGCTTGCTCTGTATCTTCCTGTTTCAATTCTCTCTAAAGCTCTCCGCAGTCACTGTGGTCAGGTTTGGGTGTACAAATACTTGTGACATAGGTTTAGACAATCCTGGATGCCCCCACATTGCTACCTATATCATGGGCATGGAGTTGGAGCCATTATACCCTTCATGCCAAGACAGGCATCTGAGGTTGTTCCACATGTTCCTGAAGGAAGTTTGAAGAAATGTTTCATAAGTTTGGTTATGCAGGTGATAACTGGAGGGGCTGGTGGTCCAGCCAGTTAATTTTAACATAGCTCCTTAAGACATTTAAATGACAGTGAGAAGGAGGGAAATGTTCAGGGAAGGGATGCCTCTAAGTGCAAAGATCTGAGCAGTGGGAAGGGTGACTACAGGAGTTTTCGACCTCATGATCAACACACTAAATCATGAGGAAATGGTAGTTAATTAGGGGTGTTTTTAAAGGAGCTGTTTTGGAAGCATTTGCTGGGAATTGAACTTGGGTCCTCTGGAAGAGCAGCCAGCGCTCTTAACGGCTGAGCCATCTCTTCATTCTGAGTGTGCCCAGTATCTCACTCTCCCACGTTCTCATCTCCTTGACCCTCAGTATAAAAAAGGAGGCCCCATCATTGCCGTGCAAGTTGAGAATGAATATGGTTCCTACTATATGGATAAGAAATACATGGCCTATGTGAAAACGGTAAGTGTTCCTTCAGTTCTTCCCTGCTCCTCAAGCTTTCTTATGCTGTGGCGCAAATGTGTCCTGAATGTACTGTATGTACTTGCCTGCAACTGTGAGGTAGGAAGATGAATAGGGTCCACTTTTATCATGGATTTTTGGTTATGTTCTAGATAGTGGCCTAGAAATATGTTTGCTCTAATATAAGGCAGAAACGCACCCGAGGACAGCTCTACTTTCAATGATTAGCTCAGCTTTCTTTTGGTGGAAGAACTTTTACATTTTCTTTACTTGAAAAACACATGGTAATACATTTACTATGTGTTCTTTCTTTCTTCTACTTTCAGATCTATCCATCTATATAGGATACTTACAAGTAGCTTATGATGCACACAATTAGATCTGTTGTTGAGCTGGGAGTGGTAAAGTTAGAGGGGTCCACAGTTCAAGATCACCCTCAGCTATATATAGTAAGTTTGAGGTTAGCCTGAATGATATGAGACCCTGTCTTAAAACACTACTCTCTTAGTTTCTTTTTTCTGTTGCTGTGATAAAATATTCTGACAATAGGAATTTAAGGGAGAAATGGCTTATTTTCTTGGCTTGAAATTCAAGATACAGTTTATCATGTTGGTGAATTCAATGCAGTAGGGACTTGAAACAGTGGCTCATATCCCACCTATTCCCTGGAGGCAGCAGAAGACAAATGTTGCATGTTAGTGATTAGCTTGTGTTCTGCATTTTGTGTAGCCAAGGATTCCAAACCCAGGGAATGGTCCTGTTCACAGTTCGGATGGAAATTCCTACTTCAGTTAATGTAGTGGAGATAATCTTCCATAGGCCTATCGGTGATTTTTAAATCCTGTCAGGTTGATGGTTAACCTTCACCATTACAACCACCATGGCCAAGGACTTGTTTTTGTAAATGAGAATTTGGTTTGTTCCCACTCATTGCTGATACACTTGCACTAGATCTATTACATTGTTTTATATTTTTTATTTGCTCCATTTCCTGTTCCATGGTCACTTTGCCTCCTGCTCTCAGAGTGACCTTGAAGGTTTGATCCTTCTGCCTCCTCCTCCCAAGTGATAGGATTATAGGTGAGTATCACTTTATGTGTTGTTGAGGCTCTGACTCAAGTCTTCATTTATAATATATAAGCACTCAACCAACAGAGCCATTTACTCATAAAAATACAAATTATAAAAGGTTTTACATTTTAAAAAACTAACATTTATACTTGTGTGTTTGTATGTCAGGGTATATGTATATATGGTGGTCAGAGTACAACTCAGGAAGTCACTTCTCTTCTTCTACCATGTAGGTCTCAGGAATTGAATTCAAGTGACCAGGCTGGTCAGCATGTCCCAGATATCTCTTGGAAATAGTATGCCAGTTGCTGGATATTTTCACCATCCCATTTCCCAGAATCACCCACGGTCTCAGTAGAAAGCAGTACTGAATGCCAGTCTTCCTACTTGCTTGGACTTCAGCTTGTTAAATTTGGTCTCTGCCTAGGTTCTCCAAATAAGTCTTTAGGAAATATTTTGTCTAGGTCTGTGGTTGTGTTAGAAATGTCAGTGGGAATAAAAGCAGCCCATTGTCTACAGAAGTAGAATCTGTTTCTGTCTGATCTGATATGGCCACCACTTTTCATTCTCAAGCTTTCTGGGTTGTCTGAGTTATATGGTCACCTTATGATAAGCCACATGGCCCATTGGACTGGGATGAGACACGGAATCCTTATCAGACCCATGGGAACCAGAGTACAGTGGCAGAGAGTGACAAGGGACATTCTGGACACTCTTACTTTTCTGACTTTTCTGCTCCCTTAGTTTTTGCAGTTGTCTTATAGAAAAACCATTTTCTGATACCAACAGAGGACTCAAGGGTGCATTCTAAGAATTTGGGTCCAAAAAGACACAACAGGCCACACATTTGACTTGTCTTAGAACCTACAGCCACCACCTCAGTCACCACCTGAAATACATATGTCTCTTAGTCTTTTGTCTGTCTTGATTGAGAGTATATCTGGAGTGTTTGTAGTTAAGATAGGGCCTTTATTTTTGGTTCTGGGGGGTTCAATGGGGAGTTTCTTTGTGTAGGTAGCCCTGGCTGTCCTGGAACTAGCTCTGCAGACCAGGCTGTACTTGAACTCACAGAGATCCTCTTGCTTCTGCCTCCTGAGTGCTGGAATTAAAGGCATGTGCCACCACTGCCAAGCTCAAGTAGAAACATTTAAGTTTCGTACAAGGGATGGTGCCACCATAGGTGGATTAATCCAGCCTTTCCCACTGACCAAAAAAACTACTGAAAACTGTGTATCATGGGGGAAAATTCAGAGACACTTAGAACGAAGCACTAGTTTCTGCTCTCTGGCATGGAGAAACCCCAGGGGTTACTTTGGGGACAGCATTGCAAAAGGTGATTCAGCTGCCCTTCAGCCTCTCCCTTGAGGTTTGGAATTTGAATTGCTGTTGAAGAGTTTGACTGAAGCAGGACTCATATATATATATATATATATATATATATATATATATATATATATATATATATTTAACTTTTTAACTTAAATGTAGTTGCATGGGGAATGTCATAATCAGGGTTTCTATTGGTGCCACAAAACACCATGACCAAAAAGATAGTTGGGGAAGAAATGGGTTTATCTGGCTTATACTTACAGATCATAGTCCACCATTGGAGGAAGTCAGGAACTCAAACAGAGGCAGGACCTGATACAGAAGCCATGGAGGGGTGCTGCTTACTGGTTTGCTTACCCTGAGTTGCTCAGCCTGCTTTCTTATAGAATCCAGAACTACTAAACCAGGGATGGCACCACATACAATGGGCTAGCCCCCACCCGCTATAGATTGATGATTGAGAATATGCCTTACAGCTGGATCTCATGGAGGCATTTCCTCAACTGAGGCTCCTTCATCTCCGATGACTATAGCTTGTGTCAAGTTGACACCTAAAACCAGCCACTCTAAGGCATCAAGCCTTCCTCTCCATCTTTCAACTTCACTGTGGTATTTCCAGTGGCATAGCTTGTTTTTTACTCTACTGCCAGGAATAAGAAATCTCATGGGACCAGGAGCAATCAGTTTATTTCCCTTACTGAATTTCTCCTTAGGCTTTAGTGTCAAGAGGGATTGATGTGCTGCTCATGACTGCAGATGATGGAGCGAGTCTAAGAAAGGGCCACTTGGAAAACGGTATGGTTTTGGTTGCATATATTTCTACACTGGCCAAGTTGAAAGGCACAGGTCGGTCTGATGCTTCACCTTTCCATTTCCTGGTGGTGAGGACTTGTATGCAAAACTAAGTTAGGAAGTAGGACCTGGTCTTGCTGCACAGCAGCTATTGTGACCAGAGAGTTACTCCGTTATTTCAGACTTTTAGTGGCCTGAGTCCAACTGTGGCCCAAGAAGGAGTAGTCTCCAGCACTGACACCCGGCCATGATGGAACAAAGAATGGAGGTGCTTCAGAGGAGTCTTGTCATGGGCCCAGCCCTGGCAGGCCTCTGAATAAATGAGTCCAGAAAATAAAAGTGGGACTAAAAATAGGATGTCAGAAGGCAAATTTCTCACGAGTAGAGCATTTGCTTAGAGTGTGCCCATGGGTCCAACCTCAGGTACACAAAGAAGAAATATTGAATGTATAGAGACCAAGACTGAGAAACGTAATTTCTACATTCATTCCTCTAAGCAATTTGGTCAGCTCCATTCTCTTCCAATGATCTTGTCCCTGGTCTTATTGGTGGCCCTTTCTGTTATAGTGGGAAGTCAGTGTTAGTGTTCTGAATTAGAAGTCAAACATGAATGAGGTCCAAGGTTTGAACCCCACAACAAAAAAATGTCAAGTTTTGGAGTCTCAAGTTCTTCATTTGCTTATCATGTATTGATTTGTGCCATGTGGCATATTTTAATTGCATTTTAACTGTCTGGATCATCATTATAAGTTCTAAGTGAAAGACCATGTATGAAGTTTTTTGCATGTTTTGATGTGGCTATAAGTGTAGCCACATATCTTTATTGCTAGCTCTGGCTATGGAAGTATTGAAGTGAAATCTGGGAGGCATAAGTCCAAGAGGTGTGGACTGGACTCTGACATGGCTCTGGGAGAGTTTTCTGCCCCTGCCCTGTGTGATCATGGCAGGTTCTCATGTATGTTCTTCCTACCCACAGTGCTGGCCACTGTTCACATGAAGAATATAAAGAAAGAAACATATGAAGACCTCAGATCTATTCAGGTGCCTTTCAGACACAACAGATGCCTGTTCTTGCCCCACCTTGACTTCTTGTCTTACTTATTGAGAAAAATCTTGGTACTAATCAGTTTAGTTATAGTTGCAATCTGCAGTGACTATTTTAGGTGGATTTAGGTTCCAATTGTATAAATGCAGAACACTTGGTTCACAGGCCATAGTGTTGGAGTATTATAATCCTTTTTGTTCACTCTGATTTGTAGGGCATTGCTCAAAGCCAGTATTTGTCATAATCCTTCTGCTGATATAGCCACTGGGTCATTGAACATTTTTTTAAAGCCAGTTATTTTTATTTACTTTGAATTTGTGTACATGTGAGGGGGACATGTGCACATGAGTGCAGGTACCCACAGAGACCAGAGACATCAGATGCACTAAAGCTGAATATACAGGCAGTTGACAGCCACTCAGTGTAGGTTCTGGGAATTAAACTCTGGTCTTTTACAAGAATGTTATGTATTTTTAAAAAAAGATTTATTTATTTTATATATATGAGTACACTGTAGCTATACAGATGGTTGTGAGCCATCATGTGTTGCCGGGAATTGAATTCAGAACCTCTGCCTTCTCCGGCCCCACTTGCTCCGGCCCAAAGACCAAAGATTTATTTATTATTATATATTACTTATTATTACATCTAAGTATACTTCAGACACCCCAGAAGAGGGTGTCAGATCTCATTTCGGATGGTTGTGAGCCACCATGTGGTTTCTGGGATTTGAACTCAGGGCCTTTGGAAGAGCAGTCAGTGCTCTTAACTACTGAGCTACCTCTCTACCCCCTGTCATTGAACATTTTGAATTCTTCTGTATCAGCTGTTTCTTACTAAATCTTTACTCTGGTCATCAAGGGAATAAAAAGATTTTTTTTTTAAAACAAATTTCCAGCTTTTACTTTTAGGATATATTGAAAGGGAAATATTGAAATGACAGGTGTCCTTCCCCTCCCCCCAAAAGCTTGGAACAGATGACCAATAAAACCACATGGAGAGACTATGTGACCAGGAAGATCCTGTGAGAGTGGGAGTATAGGACTCAGAGCTCTGAGATGTGGCAGGGTGCTTTCAGTTAAAGGATAAAGGGCACATGGGAGTTCTGGGCTTTGGAGTTCCCTTGTAGGCAGTTCAGGGCTTCAGAATTGCAGAAGAGCACCCCAAATGAACCCTTGTTTTGTTTCCCTTCAGGGTAAAAGCCCTATTCTGATGATGGTATATACAGCCAACACTTTTGACACGTGGGGAACTCTGCACCAGATTGGAGATGCACAGAGTGAGTCCTCCTTCCTGACCTTTTCAGGGAAATGTGAGAATCTCAGTGGCACTGGGCTGCTCTTTTCGTGCTCATCAATGATCTTGAGGTTTAGGGACAAGGCTACCAGATGTTGTTTCATATAAGTATCAGTCTGGATAAGTAGATGGCTCCTAGACATCTGCTCAGAAGGAGAGGTCACAGAGCATGAACAGAGCATGGGGGGGGTGGTCACTGCAATAGGAACTTACGTTTCTGTAGTTTTCATTATAAATATACTTCTCCAAGGCTAGAAAAGGAAGGAGAAGGAATTGTTCAGTGAGACAGACTATGACAATGAAGATGTGCTGGGTATGGAAGTAGGTAGTGTTACAGCTCCAGCTCATCTGATTTTAATTCTTTTGCTCTCCTTGGAGAATTGTTGATGGCCGATTAAAAGGAGTTGAAAGTAAAGATGACTGTTGCCACCATTTCAGATAAGTCACTGTGAGAAACTGGTGGTAAGTGCTTTAGAAATAGTAAGCTGGAAATAGGTATGCCCCTAAAAAGTCATGAGCAATGTTTGATACACACAGTTTGTGTGCTAGAAACAAGAAAGATTCATCCAAATATAAAACCTAGAGAAAGAAGTAATGAGTGACTTTGGATTTTGAAAACAAACACCACCAACTACTTCAGTCAGTCCTGGCTCATCTAACATGTTTTTCTGGGGCTGAGCTCTAAGCAAATCTTGAAGATTTCAGGTTGAGGTAGTTTGAAAAATCTATGAGTTGTGAATTCTTAAATCCTAATTCTGTCTCTCCTTTCTCCCTGCCTTGCTCTCCACAGTGCTGTTGAAGGATGTACGTGAGATGTTCTACCTTGGATTCTCCCTCAACTTCTACATGTTCCAAGGTGGTACCAACTTTGGCTTAGTTGGTGGAGCTCGGTCTTCAGAGGGTTACAAGCCTGTGGTAACCAGCTACGGCAAGTATCGGTCCCCAGAAGCACCTCCAACCTAGGCTGTCCCATCGTTGAGTCTAGAACATAGAAGATTAGGAAACTCTCTGGAACTGTTTAGCTGGCTTGACTTTAATGTGTGTTGGGAACTGAGGATTTGGTATTTGTTCATGACCCCACTAGATATCGGGGTCTTGGTTTTCTGGGGCTTTGTGAGCAGATGGGTTTGTAACTTTAGTCTTGCTTATCTGCGACATGGAACCTTGCTTTAAAAAATGTTCTATGCAAAGTCTGTTGCTTTGGATTTTCTAAGAACTCCATAAAATGTAGCCTCCAAATCTCCCAAGAGACCAAGTAAGAAATTAAGGGTGAAATAAAGCTAATGTTCATTTAGAAATATGAGGTCTTATTTTCCTCCATATCATTACCATACTCGGTTTTTTAAAATGTAATTTTCTGACAGGTGTGTCATGGTTTTTATTTGTGTCTTCCTAATGAGCAATGAATTTGATGATCTTTCCATTTGCTGATTCGCCACTTGTTCCATTTTTTTTTTTTTTTTTGGTGAAGTATCTATGCATATCTTTGTTCCATTTTTTTTGTTTTTGTTTTTTTACAATTTTGAAAAAATTTTAAAAACATGAACTCTGGATAAAAGGCCTTTGTCAAGTATATGCTTTGGAAATGTTTTTTCACAATATGTAGCTTGTCTTTTATTACCGTCATAGTGTGTTTTGAAGATCAGAAATTTAAAATTTTTACAAAAGTATTAATTTATTAAAATTAAAAGAAATTGGATAGGAAGGATAAGCCGCTGTGTTGGAGGGTCACGGATTGTTGCTGGGACATACTGCAGCCACACAGATTCATGCAGTTTTCCTCCTGTTAACAATCCCCACCCTCATCAATGCATGATGATCATCAGCTGATGCCTCTTGGTTTGAACCAATGGACATATATAAAATTCCCTTATCACATAAAAGGGGCCCCACCACTCAGGTTGCTAATTTTTTTTCCCTCTTCAGGAGAAAGGAGCCAATCCTAAGGTCTTCTTGGGGGAAATGACCCATTTCTCTGTTTTCTTTAGACTACAATGCACTGGTGTCAGAAGGTGGAGAATATACACCCGAGTACAAGGAATTTCAACGCTTTTTCCATTCTGTTACAGGTGCTCAGACTCAGCAGCAACTTCAGTCTGAAGGGTGATCTCCAGGGGGAGATAAGGGAGTGGAGACATTTTGGGGAGAAAGCCAATTTGTTGCATTTTGTCATGGGCATTGGAAATGTATGAGATACAGAGTCTGCTCTTGTGTGCTTAGCACAGGACCATGGTGCTTGGCTTGGCTGTGCCTGCAATCCTCTAAAACTTTTTTTTTCCTTGTTCCGGTCAACCCTGCTTGCTTTGGTCTGCCCCGCTCGCTTTGGCCAGCCCTGCTCGCTCCAGCCGGCCCCGCTCTCTCCGGTCCAAGGATTCATTTATTATTATTCATAAGTACACTATAGCTGACTTCAGACGCACCAGAGGAAGGTGTCAGATCTTATTACAGGTGGTTGTAAGCCACCATGTGGTTGCTGGGATTTGAACTCATCACCTTCGAAAGAGCAGTCGGGTGCTCTTACCCGCTGAGCCATCTCACCAGCCCCCTCTAAAACTTTTAAAAGCTACAGACCGCAGCTCCCCTTCTGCATTGTTCAGTAAGCATGACTTGGCTGGGGTGAGGAAGAAAGGGCAAATGATGAAAACACATGCATATGTGGCTGGGATTTAGGAGATTCTCTAGATCTAACAGCCAAGGTCGACGTGCTCCTTTATCTAAGAAAATAAAGGGTACTTCCTTGGATGTGTAAGGATCTGAGAGGACCCATACTCAGCACCTGCCTTAATTCTTCCTGGAATTAGGAAGTTAGGGCTATATGACTGGGTCCTTCCCTTCGTTTGTGGAGGCTGTGGGAGAGCAGGGAACTTGGTGTTTTCCAATGGGGTTGTGATAGATTCTAGGATTGCCAGTTGTTTACTTTTCATTGCAGATATTAACTTGTCTGTTCAACCAAAAGCTACACGGATGTTTGCCTATCAGCCAGTGACATTGTTATATTTCATGACCTTGTGGGAATTCCTGCCCTATCTGGTTAAGGTGGGTGTTTCTTGGGTATAGACACGTGGTATCACTTTAGGAAAAGAGGGATAGGAAATAAAGAGATAGGTCAAAGACCAAGGAGTAGAAGAATAGGGAACCAAATTAATCCTTTGAAGTCTTAGTTCCTTTTCAAGTTTTACACTTGAGAATAGGAAACCAATTGTAAGAGCTCAGATTAGACTAAATTTGAAGAAATGGTCTAAACTTGTGTAACAATAAAACAGTCCCTTTAGGATCCAGCTTGAAGATCCTTCCTTCCTTCCTTCCTTCCTTCCTTCCTTCCTTCCTTCCTTCCTTCCTTCCTTCCTTCCTCTCTCTCTCTTTCTCTCTCTCTTTTCTTTTCCTTTCTTTCTTTCTTTCTTTCTCTCTTTCTCTCTTTCTCTCTTTCTCTCTTTCTCTTTCTCTCTTTCTCTCTTTCTCTCTCCCTTCCTTCCTTTTTCTCTCTCTTCCTTCCTTTCTCTCTTTCTTTTTATTTTTGTTCTTTTTTTAAAAAAAAGATTCTTTTAATGTGTATGTGGATTTTGCCTGCATGTATATAATTGAACCACATGTCTCTCTGTGGAGCCAGAAGAGGGTACCAGGTCAACTGAAGCAGTCAGGACTGAATTTGAGTCCTTTGCAAGGCTCGTTTACTGGTATTATCCAGTGAGCGATCTCTGCAGCTCTACCGCTGCTTTCTCAGGTGTTGGAATAGAAGGACATTGACTAGTCTCATGGGTAGTGATTTTTAAAATCTTTTTATTGGTTCTTTGTGAGTTTCACATCCTACACCCCAATCCCATTCATCTTTATCTCCCCTCATACCTGTCTTCTACCTTTCTAACCTTCCCACCAACAGTGAAAAAAAATCTTGTTGTGGAAGCTCTAGTGTGTCACAGTGTGTCCCACAGTTTACCCCTTTGTCCATATGTCTTTGATTGCAATGTTCATTGCAATGACTTATAGAGGGTTTTTGGCTTCTGCTACTCTATTAATACTGGAATCTCACTGGAACTCCTTTGAAATATCTGATTGTTGCCCTATGTCATGGAGATCCTGTAGTTTTAGATCTGTAGGATTGGCCCCTCGTGCACTCCAACAGTTGGATACAGCTTGACATAGGCCAACTCAAAGTCCTGGATATGGGCCTGAGAGTTATCTAGTCAACCCACCTGTTTTCCTGCTCTCATACCCTTGGGGCCAGCTCACCAGCAACCGCCTACAACTGGGGCCATCTCTACTTGCTGCCTACTCGAGGTGTGGGCCCATGCTCTCCAGTGCTGCAGCAGGCAAGTGGCAGGAACATCTCTCCCTCCTGCTATAGGTGGCAAGGGGCGAGGATGGGGGAGGGCATCTCTCCTTCACCTAGGGCAATGATTTTTAGTCTTTTTTTTTTCATAGAGGGATGCTTTCTCTAAACTCATTGTTAAGTTCAATATATAAAACATAAACTAGGTTAGTCAGGGTGTTCTGTAGCACTGAACTTTCTTCCCCTGTAAGGGTCAGCTATCCCTTTTTTGGGATATTGACACTATTACCTTACCCCTAGGGTTTCCAGGAATACAGATTGAAAAGTGTTCTAAGGAAACATTGCATGCTTATTCTTATAGAACCCATCAAATATTTATATTTTGGAACTGTATTATGGTGATGCCATTCTAGACAATTTCACGTCTAACAAGTAAGAAGAATGAATGAAAAGCAGATTGGATGGCCAATGAGCCAACAGAGGTGGAGGATCTGAGATTTATCATCATTGTTATAGAGATACTGTCTATATGTTGGACAGTCACAGTAGTCCCAGGAGACTTTGGTCAAGATAGTATTAAGGCTTAAAGGCTGAACAGAAGCAAACAATATGGCAGCTATATTCTGAGGTAGAGAAACTGAGGCACTCCAGGGTCCATTGATAAAGACAGAGAGGGCTATGTGTTTGGGAACTGCAGTTAGGATTGCACAAGAAAGTGCTGTGTAGGACAGTGTCATAAAAAACGCCAGGCAACACAGAAGGAGCTGCTTACAGACAGGCAACAGCATGTTGGGGTTATGTTGTGGTAGGAAGCAGACTCGGTACACTCTATCAGCTAAGCGTCGAATTTTCTGAAGTTCTGTTTTTACTCATTTATATTTTTGAGACAAATTCTTGCTATGTAGGTCAGGCTGGCCTCAAATTCATGATGTTCCCTTGGCCTCCTTAGAGCTGGCATTACATGTATGCACCACCATGCCAGTGTTTGTCTCTTGTGCACCTCAGTGTTTGTCTCTTGTGCACCTCAGTGTTTGTCTCTTGTGCACCTCAGTGTTTGTTTCTTGTGCAGCTCAGTGTTTGTCTCTTGTGCACCTCAGTGTTTGTCTCTTGTGCACCTCAGTGTTTGTCTCTTGTGCACCTCAGTGTTTGTCTCTTGTGCACCTCAGTGTTTGTCTCTTGTGCACCTCAGTGTTTGTCTCTTGTGCACCTCTGCTCGTGAATTTACTATGGTGCTTTTGTGCATCACTGTTTCCAGTTCCCTTGCTGGTCAGTGGGTGTGGGTGCTGCCAGGGCACACGCTCATTTTCAACTTTCCCATTGGCTGCTTACCTAGTGGATTTCAGCAGCAACTGACCTTATTGCATTAAAATTAACCATGCTGGGAATATTTACAGTACAGAAATACAACAAATAATCATGTAGGTCAAGAGATCACTCAGTGGTTAAGACTGATAGTTTTCCTTCCATAGGACCCACTGAACCACATCTATAACTTCAGGTCCAGAGGATTCAATACCCTCTTCTGGTCTCTGTAGGGATTGTATGCTCATGGTGTATAAACACATGCAGGCAAAACACCCATACATGTAAAATAATAAAATAAAAAAATTCTGTAAAATGTGGGAAGGCTGAGGTGGAAATGAAAGAAGACAAGCCATGTGTTGATGAAATAAGCCAACACTTCATGAAACAAACGCCTTGGAAATATTTTAATTCTGCAATTCCCTCTGTATTTATTACCTCGAATTGTTCTACAGAAAGGTGTTCATCACCTTTTTACCTTTACGTACAGTTTGTACAGAAAAAGAATGGGTTCAAATATTTTCATTAATCAAACAAATGGGTTTATTTGTCTTCCAAAGGTTTAGCAGGTTTTTTGTTTATTTGTTTGTTTGTTTGTTTTGCTACTGTGGTTCTTTGTATGGTAAGTAAACATTTAAGATCTAGACTGTTATATGCCATAACAGTCTCTTTGACACTCACATCGACCCATTGTAGCCCATCATGATGGACCCCTTTCTGGTTGGTTCTCATCTCTTCTAGACAGGACACCCATAGCTGTCAACATCTTTGTTGTTTTGTTCTCCTGGAGGATCTAGGCTGTGTGGCTCCTCAGACTGAGAATCGTTTGTTTCTCCAAGGGGCTCTGAAGAGTTTTTGTTGTTGTTCTATGTATAATGTGTGTAGGTGTGTGCTTGCGTGTATATGGGCACATGTATGTGGGTGCATGTGAATGCACTTACACATATGTGTGCATGTTTGTGAAGGCTCAGAGTGCCATATGCTTCTCTTGATCATTTTGTACTTAAAAAAAAAATTGAGCAGAGTCTCTTCACTGAATTTGGAAGTCATCAATTCTGGCTAATCTCTCTAGTTACATGCCTCTGGAATCCTGTTTCTGTCTCCCAACCACTAATTATAGACACATAGCACAATGTATGTGCTTTGCTTGATTTCAGCTTTTCATTTAAATCATAAGAATAACTCACTGGCTGGATGCGCAGTAAAATATGAAATTGGTTGGAAAGCCAAAAAGTTAATTTAAATGTTATGGTTAAACATGATTGTCCTTGGGTAATCCTCTTCCGTATTCCTGTTTGCATGGCTGTTGGGCTCATCTCCCTGGACAAGTGGGTCATGGGTTCTTGGTTCTGAGATTCTTTTCTCTAGCCTGAGCCTTTAACATGTTTGTAACTCCTATCCTTGCCACAGACAACCAAGTCTTCCAAGCCCCTAGCCATGGAGGAGCTGCGGGTGAATGAAGGGAGTGGCCAGTCCTTTGGGTATATACTTTATGAGACCCTCATCTTCAATGGAGGCCTCCTCACATCAAGGGGTCATATTCGAGACCGGGGCCAGGTAGGGAACAATTTGTAGTTCCTAGTGGAATTTTATGTTGATATCATCCTATGCTACTGAGGTAAATGTCTTTAAGTGTGAGAGTCAAATCATTTGACCACTAAAAAAATTTTGCTGTTGATTATCATCTGTCCTTTTAGTGAAATATTTTATACATAGATACCCCTAGGCATATAATCCTGAATGCTATAGGAGCTGATAGTGATCTCAAATCCAGGAGGTACTTTAGTAGTCCCTATATTTATCATGTATCACCCCCTAATGTTAATATAGCATATGAGAAGTATGTTTTTTTGTCATTTAAGTCTTAAAAATCTAGCTGAGATATGTGTTCCAAATAGAAAATCCTCAGGAAAGGTACAACTGGGAAGTCTCAGTACAGAAGCTGAAGGTTCCATCCCACTCCAAGTTACAAGCCCTTCTAAGGTGTTTTCTCTCTTCATCTTTTCTATATCACCTTTCCCCAAGACTTCAGGTTGGATATTCCTAGTCCAAACCCTAAGATGTTCAGTGAAAATATGATAATGCTCAAAAAATTTCAGGTGCTACTGGGGAGATAATGCAGAGGGTAAAGTGTTTGTGACACAAATCTGAGGACCTTAACTCAGATTCCCAGCACCTACATAAAAAGTCAAGCATGGTCCCACATATCTGTCATACCTGGTCCCACATATCTGTCACACCGGCTCAGGGGACCAGCAACTGGTACGTCCTAGGAGCTCAGTGATCAGCCAGTCAACCCAGCTTGCTCAAGTTCCATTAAAGAGATCCTGCCTTAAAAAATAAGGTGATGACTGACTGGGGATACACAGTGTCAACCCCTTTCCTCCACAGGCACATGCATGGGTATGTGCACCCCACCATACATATGTGTACACATGCACGTGCACATGCACACGCACACGCACATGCGCGCGCGCACACACACACACACACACACACACACACACACACACACAATTTCAGAGGTTTTTTTTGGTTTTTGTTTTGTTTTGTTTTACTTTAAAAATAGTCTATTTTATCAATTCTTTGAAGCTATCCACTGTTAATAGCTCCTTTGAACTTCTCTCATTCCCATGCTAGGATATTGACTGGCTTGATCGTCTTTAGGTCTCATGTAGGCAGTTACAGCTGCTGTGAGCTCATGAGTGCAGCAATTTTGTCACGTCTAAGGGACAATGTTTTGGTTTGGTTCCCTTGACCATTGGCTCTTAGAATTTTGTCATCCACTCTCCCAAGGTGATCCCTAAGCTTTGGGTGAAGAATGATATAGATGGATGCCCTGTTTGTGGCCATGGAATCCACAAATACTTATTCTCTGTGTAATGATTGTCCACTGCATGGAGAAACTTCTCTGATGAGACCTACGCTAACCTACGAGTAGTGAGATATGGATTTAGAGGACAGTTTGATACGGGGTCCATTTAGCAGAAGAATAGTTTACTTCTGGGACCTGTGTGTTCCTCAACCATGGATTATTCACCAGGTTTATAGTAGCAGATATGTCTCCTCCTCTGGAGCAGGACTTAAATCCAACCAGAAAGCAATTGTTTACCCCCCCCCCCCCNCCCCCCCCCCCCCTTTCATAATATTCATGCCATTATTGCACTCATGGGCATATCTTGCCATGCTGGTCATTGTTGTAGCTCACAGGGTTCTCAGATGAATAATTCTGTTGATGAATCGCCCCCCCCCAGCAGCCTACATGGCAACTTCTTGTACTATGATGATGTAATTTTGTGTGTTTGTTCTTTAAATTGGAGATGTTCAACTTCTAAAGTCTATAGACATTTAATCTCTGAAAACCTCCCAAATAATATTATTCTGCCCCAAGCATTTTGGACAAACACTACTCAACCTGTACTTCTGTTTTCTGTTTGTTTATTTTTTAGCTGGAGCCTAGCCTGTGTAGTCCCGGCTGACCTCAAACTCACAGAGATCCATTTGCCTCTGCCTCCTGAATGTGGGGATTGGGGTGCAAACCATCAGAGCTGATCTTATTCTTCTATCTTTGTGGCTCCAGCCCTCTCCCTCCATTTTTTGTCTCTGCAGAGACATCTTTCTTGCAGCGTGGCCTACATGTATCTGTACTCAGCATATATTCCATTAGCCTTTTAGACTCCTTTCCCAGGGCACACGGTTGCTTTCCTAAGTCAGCCTTGGATTTGCTCATGGACACAAAGCTTCCTGCAGATAATTTCTGCTCACATGTTCCTTTTACCTTTTCTTTGTTCTGTATTTTTGCCTGGCCCCTGTGTGGTGCAGTACTTCTCACCATTTTCACCTGCAGGCCACTGCTGTCTTAGTTAGTGTCATGCTTCTCCTTTTGAAAATGTACAGCTGCTCTTCTTGCTTCAGACTCTGACCCTCTCATCGCTCTACCCTCTTCTCTTCCTTGTCACCCTTCAGAGTGCCATGGGTCTTCTGGCCAACATAAACCTTTTATTCTACTTCTCTGCCTCCAGTTAACTCCACAAGCCACTGGCAGCCTGGATGTGGCCTGTTCTTCCACAGCAGTCTGCTCTCAGCATCATGGTTATGGTGCAATATATTGTGATTATTTTGGGAGCTCTTGATACTGGGAAACCTGTTTTCCAGAAAGACATTTAAAAAGCTTGCTTTCAATAAATGACCATAAGACATATAACTTCTGTGATTAGACTCTGGTAATCTTATATTAAGAATACTTTTGTTGATTCTTAAGGATTTTTATTGTTATGGTTTCTTAGCCAAATCGTGCTTGAAAAATTTCGATTCAGCCTGGCAGTGGTGGTGCATGCTATTAACCCCAGCACTTGGGAGGCAGAGGTAGGCAGATCTTTGAATTTGAGGCCAGCTTGGTCTCCAGAGAGTTCTAGGGCAACCAGGGCTATACAGAGAAAACCTGTCTTGAAAAACAAAACAGAATAACAACAACAATAAAAAGTAAATAAATAAAGTTTGTGGTTTTGTAGTGTGTAGTTTTAAAAATTGATCCAGGCTGAATCTGGCTATGCGCCAACATCGGCAGTCTCTATCTGTTCCTTGCCTGGTGCATAGCCCGAGACTGAGACAGTGTGTTTCTCCTAGCAAGGCCTCTCTTCAAAATGCCAGCTCTGCCTCTCCAAAGCTCTGAGGTTGCTTTCTTGCCAGGCCACCACCCCATGGCTAGCTGTGGGCAAGCTCTCACCAGCCTACACTCTGCTCTGGTTACCTCTCCTCTGCTTCTCTGTCCTTTGCCCAACCTTCCCCTTCCAAAGCCAAATTCTGCTCCAGCTATGTTCTCTCCCTCCTGCCCACCTGAGTCGCTGTGAATGGAAAACACCAGACAACCTAAGTTTAAAATCAACAGATGACACAACCACTGGGAGTGGAATCTATCATCCTAAACTCAAATCTTCTGGTGGTGGAGGTCAAATGGTCCAGACTGTCAAGAGAGGTTGATGTAAGACGGAAGAGAGTGAGGACGGAGTAGTAATTTTTTCCAGCAAAGAAGGAGAGTGTATTAGAGAAGGAAAGAGTCAGGACCTTCCGGGTCAAGGAAGAAAAGTACGTCGCTAATCGAAGAACAACAGAAATAATCGGTTAGTTAATTAATCCCCTTTTAAGGGAATGATGATTTAAATTAATTAATCTAGGAAGCAAATTATTCTTATGTCGTCTTGCCTGACTAGTACAAGTCTGCTGGGTGGTTTAATCTAGTGGTTAATCAATATAATAGGTCTATTAGTTTGCATTTCTGTTACTACCATAAATCCCATGACACAAAATAGCTTTGGGAAGGAAAGGGTTTATTTGGCTTACAGACTATAGTCCATCATTTTGGGAATCTCAAGGCAAGAACTGGCTTGCTCCCTGCAGCTTACTCAGTCTTCTTTCTTATACAACCCAGGACCACCTGGCAAAGTGTGGAAGCACCCTCAGGGTCTTAGCCCTCACATACCAATCATGAATTAATAAGATTCCCCACAGGCTTGCTTACAGGCCAATCTATCCGAGACCTTTTATCAATTGATGGGGGACTCTTCCCAAGTGACCCTAGTTTGTCAAGCTGACAAAACACTACCAGCAGAATAAGTAATAGTAAAGAGGCAAGGGCAGGGCGTGGGATGGGGGAGCGTATTACACACAGGTCATCCCTAAAATCAGTTCAAACGCATTAGTAGGCTCTCCTGATACAACTTGGGAGCATGTAGAAGAATTAAATCCCTTGAAATGTTAAACCCTTGGGATAAGGCAGATACACACAGAACAGTTGCTGACCCTCAGTTTCTCTCCTTCCCTTTGCCATCATTTCCCTGACATTTATTAATTCTTACCTTCCTTCCATTCTAGTTTCCTGCAGGTCTTTTAAACATTGTTCCCTACTTTATGGTTGATCTAGGGTCCAGTTTTCATTGAGGGTTCTATGCTAGGCTGCATTCTGTGCATCTTCTCGTTGTATTGCTTTAGCCTGTACTTTGTGAACTCCAGAGTCTATGCAGTACTGGGAGACATGGAGTTCATTCTACCTCTGGTCTTGCTCTGTTTTTTTGCATTTTCAATATTGTTTTCCTTTTTTTTTTGACCTAACAGTGTCTCTTCTTTCTCTGGCAGGTGTTTTTGGATAACATGTATGTAGGACTCCTGGATCAATCCAACAGTGAAGTGCTTCTTTACAAAGATGTATATAACATTTACGGTGTAACATTCTAGTTCCAGCTAGGCTTGGGCCTAAAAGTTAGCGAGACCTTATTATAGATAGTTTCCATTCCCTCTGCCCTTGGTTTGCTCCATGCAGAGCAGCCCAGCAATCGCAGGGAGGGTTATATACATCTTGGAGGTACTGGTGAATGTTTTTTGAGTGAGTACCACACTCCTCCTTGAGGATTCCCTGTTCCGAGCACTCTGACTTGGTTCCCAGTCCCAAGAGTGTTCTTGTTTAAATGTTAAGGTGCCTCTTTCTGGAAAGAAAGTGGGCAAGCTGGGGTACTAGGGCTTGCCTATCCCATAGCTAGAGACCTACAAGGTTCTGAGGCCTAAAGTCTGCAAGCCACCTGCTCATGTCCTGTCCGAGCTCCAGGGAGGCCTGGAGGGTCTAAGGCAGGTGCCAAGTGATGCTGACTCTGGTCTGTGTTGAATAGCTCTCCAAGAAAAGCCAGATTCTCAGGATCCTGGTGGAGAACCAAGGCCGACTCAGTTCTGGACAGGATATCAACAAGGAGAGAAAAGGTGGGCTCCTGAAGAAAGAAGCTGAGATAGCATAGCCAAACTGCTACTCTACTGCTCTTCCTCAGGGCAAGGGCAGCTGGGGACAGGCGTGTATTTGGGAAAGAGAGCATACTCTCTTGGCTGTGAGACACCACTGTAGAGAAACTGTGATATTTTTGTGTTGTGTAGTTGCTAGGCAAGACCCACTACACTGCCACACACATTGATAAAGCGTTTGAAAGTGGTACCAGCAGGAGAAAGCTCTGGTGATGTCCCTGGTTGGCGTTCCTCTCTTGAGCTTGGGCCCAGAGCTACACACTGTTTTTCTATCGTAAGTGCTTGGGCCCAGTACTCCTAAGCAGAACCACACACTGTTTTTCTATCTTAAGTGCTTTGACAAACCTGAGTTGAGTATTCAAGCTAGCCTGAAGCCTCATGTTGGCCAGATCTGTAGCAGCTGCCATGATTCTGTGCTGTTAATGTGGATTGTGAGGCACCCTCTCTGCGTGTACACTTATGAGGATAATGCCTGTGTAGGACATGGGCTTAGGTAGCTTACTGGTAGAGAATGTGCCTCGCATGCTTGAAGCCTATTGAGCCTTGGCAGGTCAATCTTCAGCACCAACAAGGGAAAGGGAGGGGCCCATGGGAGTTTATAGAAACCTTCTAGCCAGCTGAGATCCAGAAAACACCTTCCTTCAGGGAGATCCCTGACTACAGCCTTCCGTCTTTCTTGCCTCCTTCATAATCCCTCTAATTCCCACCCCATAGGTTTAACTGGGGACATCTATCTAGACAAGTCTCCACTGAGACCATTTAAAATCTACAGCCTGGAAATGAAAAATATATTCATACAAAGGTAGGTGCCTTACCTTCAGGGTGATTAAAGGTTAGGTAAGGGTGGTGGTTCACCCAGCATGTGTGAGGCACTTAGTTTAGTTACCACCCTGCAGATAAACAAAATAAAATAAAATATAACACAAAGAGGTGAGCATGCAGAACTGGAAGCATGCCCAGAGGTCTCCAGGTGACTTCAGCCTTTGGTTTTCTGATCACAGGGGGAAAAAAAAAGTCCTGAGTACTCAAAGAAATGATGCAAGCTTCCCAGGTGTCTAGCAGCTGCGTAGTGTCTGTCCCTCATCCACCGGTTAAACCTGCTGTATCACACAGCTGAGGGTATAGCTGCTACCGCAGCAGGAGTTGGGTGGCAGCAGTGTTCATAGAAGAGGCCGACATCAGAGGCCACAGGTGGCACGTTAAAAGAAAAGTACAGCTTCTCACTGGCTCTCCATTCTCTCTTAGGGAATTTCCCAAGTCCTGGCAAATGGTGACAAGCCAAGTCCAGGGCCCTGCCTTTTTCCTCAGTTACTTGAAAGCCGGGGATCCTCCCCAGGACACCTTCATGGAAATACAGGTTAGTGCCAGTTTTCTTCTGTTCATGGGCCCAGCCCCCTCCCAAAGAACCTAAAGAAACCCCCCCCCCCCAAGTGTGTGAGTCTTGTCCTGTGACAGGAAGCCAATCTACCCCAAGTCACAGTCACATCCTGAAGGCTTTCCTCTCTGAGGACCATTAGGATAGGGCAAGGAAAGTGAATAGAAGCAACAGAGGCCTGGGCCAATGAGCCTGGCTGGTGCATGCACTGTAGCAGGGATTTAGTGAATGTGACCCATTCGTCCTCACACACAACCCTGGATGTAGAGACCTGTACCACTGTGATGAGTTCACCACCCATGACATGTCATCCAGGGTACCTTGGCTGCCATTCCCAATATTCTACCCTTTGAGTATTTTGATGATTACTGGATTATAAGTGGGCGTTCCCTCTGCTGGCTTGGGTTAGACCTGGGGAAATTAGATGGAATTAGATTCTTCCTTGAGGCCTGATGCTGAGTTGTCTCCAAAGCAAGGCAGTGACCCAGACTGAAGAGCACCACCCCACCCATGGCGCTCACTGTTAATCCATCCTGCCTTGGTCTATGCTAAGGATTGGTGTGTCATTGGGATAGGGGTCTACTGTTATGATAGAAAGCTTTTCATCTAGAAGTTAGGTCTTGAAACATCACAATATTTTTCAGGGCTGGGGAAAAGGTGTCATATCCATCAATGGAAGGAGCCTAGGACGATACTGGAACATTGGCCCCCAGGAAACTGTCTTTGTTCCTGGCTCCTGGCTTCAACCTGGAGTTAATAAGGTGAACTCTCCCCATGTCCTCTGCTTCCTAGTTCACTTTCTTTGAACTCTGCTCTGACTTCAGAGGAAGAACTTGAATCATCTGACTGATTTACTTTCTTTTTTGTGTAGATCATAATGTTTGAGGAATTGAGAGGTGGCGTAAAGATTCACTTTTCAAACAAGGCTCACCTAGGTATGCATCTGGGAGCATCTTTAGCCCTTGGACAGTAGATGAGCTTTCTATTATGCTTACACAGCTCCATTCATCCCTTCCTTTTTTTTTTTTTTTTTTTTTTTTTTGGTTTTTTAGACAGGGTTTCCCTGTGCAGTCCTGGCTGTTCTTGAACTCATTCTGTAGACTAGGCTGGTCTTGAACTCAGAAATCCGCTTGCCTCTACCTTCCAAGTACTGGGATTATAGGCGACTACTGTCCGGCAGATGATTTTTTTCATCCTTCCCCCCCCCCTTTTTTTTTTTTTTTTTTTTTTCTTTTTCAAGACAGGGTTTCTCTGTGTAGCCCTGGCTGTCCTAAAACTCACTTTGTAGACCAGGCTGGCCTTGAAATCAGAAATCTGCCTGCCTCTGCCTCCCGAGTGCTGGTGTCTGGCCAGCCTTCCCATTTTAAGATGACATAATTAGTCCTCTAACAGCCTCATCCAGCCCCCTTGGTCTTCCTTTCTGATGGTCCCACTTTGTTTTGGGTCCAAGTCTGATTGTGAGTCAACCTCAGCATCTTCCACTTCTAACCTTTTCTAAAATGAACCTCCTCCCTATGGCTCTTTCTCAGGTTGCTGTGTTAGAGAACTCCCAGGTACTCTTTCTAGTGCCCTTTAGCCAGTTTTCATAGTAAGGAATGCATGGAACATCAGGCCCAAATTGCAGAGTGTCTATATTTGTACTTACCAAGCAGCTACTTTCTGAGTACCTAGCCTTCCTTGGGCCTTTTTGGTAGTAAGAGTCAGATGATCATTTGTGCTCTGACACTCCTCCCTTCCCCACGGCTGGCAATCAAGCCTGAGACCTTATGTATTCCATGCAAGTGTTCTGTCACTGAGCCACAACCCAGCCCCAGAGAGCCTTATGGAGACTCACTTGTCTTACTTCAGTAGAATCTTTTTGGGCCTTGTGAGCATGCTTTCTAGTCCCAATGGGTCACAGTTTTACTCTCTTTGGGATGGATATGTAGCACATAGTATGCTAATCGGATTTTGTTTTTCAGGATATTGAATCTAAAGAAATGTGATATAAGCTAGAAGATAGAATCCCGTCTGCAGTGGTACTGGGAGTAATCCATCAGTCCTGACCCATCAGTGCATCTACACTGGCTCCATTTTCCACCCATGCCAGGCTTGGGTTCCATCACCCACCTCCTCACTTGATGGCAAACTTAGCTTTTGATTCATTAGCTCACCTGTTTCTGATGCTCACAACAAAATAGGCTTTACTGTACACGTTCTTTGTCATGTTTCTCCTGTTAAAAGCTCTTAGGCCAGCAAAAAAAAAAAAAAATTGGGGGATAAAAAAGCAAGAGGAGTGCAGAATAATTGGCATTGCAAGTGTAAATCTGAAGTGGAAACAAATGGTGTGTTTCTAAATAAATAAATAAATAAATCAGAAACTGCAGGCAGTGACAGGCAGCTATCGTATATAGTTTCTGGATTTAAAGTCAATGATGTTTTCCCTTATCTTTCCAGTGGTTTACTCTAGGGAACCAATAAGCTTATTGGACTTCCTTTCAGACCACTGGTGAGGAATTACTTTGGGGTGTAGACATCCCCCTTTCATGATGCTCCTGGGAAGCCTTTACTAAGCAAAATGAGGGCTTCTTTGGAGCTCATAGATTGAACACTCCTCCCCTGGTCTTCCTTTGCCAATATACTCTAGCCTTTTCCCAAAGTCATGAGCAGTTATACAGAATTGCATGTGACAGGTGGTAGAGAGCTGCTGGTACACCTCCATGAAGAGCACAAACAGCCCAGAAGCCTAAATGGGACCATCCTTTTACAAGAGGGTACAGCCTAACTCATCAAGATGGCAGTTACTTAGCTTGGAGGAGAGTCACTCACAGCAGGGTAACACCGGTCTCTGTTTCTTTTCCTGTTGCTGTTCCAAACTGCCCTGACAAAAGCAACTTTAGAGAGAACAGCTTACAGGTTCAGTCCATCATGACAGGGAAGTCCAACCACCAGGAGCTTGAAACAGCTGGTTACATCTCATTTGCAGACAAGATGCAGATATGTCAGCATAGTGATAGTAGTGCACACATTTAATTCCAGCACTCAGGAAGCAGAGGAAGGTGAATCTCTATGGGTTTGAGGTTAGCCTGATTTACATAATGAGTTTCAGGCCAGCCATTTAGAGATATCCTGTCTCAAAACCAGAACAAACAAACATACAAACAAAAATACAAAACAAAGCAAGCAAACAAACAAACAAACAAGAAACAAACACAAACAACAAGCAAGAAAGCAAAAAGAAACAGAGAGAAATGAATGCAATCATGATAGTACTAAGTGTTTGTTCTGCGTTCTATAAGCTTAGCATCCTCTGCCCAGAGATTGATTCCTCCCACAATCAAGCTATTTCTTCCTATATTAATTAACATAATCAAGATAACTGCCCCCAGGCATGTACAGAGGCCTATCTCCTAGGTGACTGTAGATTCTGTCAACTTAACAATTAACACTAAACATCACAGTACCGTGATATGTACTGGGTCACTGATTGCATACAGAGGAAAATGGAGCAAGAGTTCACCCCTCTGTCTGCTTTCTGACTGTGCACATATGAGCAGTTGTCTCATGCTCCCGATGATACAGCAAAAGTCAATTCTCATGGCTGTACTTTCCCTGGAATGATGTACAGTACCCTCAAACATAAACAGAATCAACCTTTATCTCTTTAAGTTGTTTTCACCAGGTACCTTGTCAGAGCAATGAGAAGAGTAACTGATATCCTCCTCACAGCTCCAATGAGAGTAGACACCTAAACTCCACAGAGCCAGCCAGAGGAAGCATTTGCCTTCTTTCTTTGCTGTCCCAGTGGACCTCATGGTAGGTAAATGTCTAATAGGACTTTGGCTACAGCCACCAGGTTTTTCAGCCTAGACACAGACACAAAGACTAATAGACAAATACGTACATAAAATGACACAGAAAGAAACACTGAGTCAGAATGTATTCTTGTACAGAGTGATGGTATCACTGCTTTATGGTAAGATTAAGGGGAAGGTTTTTATTGGAGAGAGAAAGAGAAAGAGACAGAGACAAAGATAGAGAGAAGGAAGCAGGAACAGAACATAGAGAGAGAGTGTGTGAGAGAACAGAGGGAGGGTAAGAGAGGGAGGAAAAGAGAGGAAGAGAGAGTAGAGGAGAGAGAGAGAGAGAGAGAAAGAGAGAGAGAGAGAGAGAGAGAGAGAATGACAATGAATACTCAAAGAAGCAGGTTTATAAGGAAAATGAGTACCTGAAGGAAAATAAGCTTGTGAGTTGAGTTGAGGAAGTTTAGGGGAGGAGAGAGGATGAGAAGGGCTAAGATGGTCCTGGAAAGGACTTTGAAATCTGTAACACACATGCACTTTTGATACTGAAGGAACCTGGAGGCCAGCATACACCTTGATATGCTAATAGACACCACAGATAATAATTTGTCCCTTCTGCCTTTTGGAATTTGGGGAAATGAAGTTTCCTTTGAACCAGATAATTACTAGATAAATCATTGTTTGTTTATTAAAAAACATGCCAGACAAAATTCTCTTAGGGAGATCCCAATTGGCTGAAATCAACCAATTAGAAACAAAGAGAACTATACAAAGAATCAGAAAAACTAAGAACTGGTTTGAGAAAATAAAAAAGATAGATAAACCCTCAGTCAAACTAACTAAATGGCACACAAATAGTATATAAATTAACCAAATCAGAAATGAAAAGGGAGACATAACAGCAGAAACTGAGGAAATTAAAAAAAAACACATTAGATCCTACAACAGCCATGCTCAACAAAACTGGAAAGTTTAGATGAAATGGATAATTTTTCTAGACAGATACCAGGTACCAGAGTGAAATCAGGAGCAGATAAACCATCTCAACAGTTCATAAACCCTAAGGAAATAGAAGCAGTCATTAAAGGCCTCCCAACAACAAAAAAAATGTTCAGAATTTATGTTTAGTGCAGAATTCTATCAAACCTTCAAAGAAGACCTAATACTTCTCAAACTATTCCACAAAATAGAAACAGGAATACTGCATAATTCCTTTTATGAAGCCACACTTACGTTGATACCTAAGCCACACAAAGACCCAACAAAGAGAACTTCAGACCAATTTTGTTTATGAATATCAATGCAAAAATATTCAATAAAATTCTCACAAACCAAATCTAAGAACACATCAAAATGTACATTCATGATGACCAAGTAGGCTTTATCTCAGGGATGCCAGGATGGTTCAATATAGGGAAATTCATCAATGTATTCCACTATATAAACAACCTCAAAGGAAAAAAAATCACAGGATCATCTCATTAGATGCTGAAAAAGCTTTTGACAAAACACAACATCCTTCATATTAAAGGTGTTGGAAAGATTAGGACTTCAAGGCACATACCCAAACATATGAAAACCAATATAGAGTAAACCAACAGGCAACATCAAATTAAATGGAAAGAAAGTTGAAGCAATCCCAGTAAAATCAGGGACAAGACAAGGCTGCCTACTTTCTCCCTATTTATTCGACATACTATTCAAAATTCTAGCCAAAGCAATTAGACACCAACAGGAGGTCAAGGGGATACAAACTGAAAAGGAAGAAGTCAAAATATCACTATTTGCAGATGATATGATAGTATATATAAGCAACCCCAAAATTTCTACCAGAGAACTTCTAAACCTGACAAACAACTTCAGCAAAGTGCCTGGATATAAAATTAATTCAAACAAATCAGTGGCCTTCCTCTACACAAAGGATAAACAGGATGAGAAAGAAATTAGGGAAACAATATCCTACACAATAGTCACAAATAATATAAAATACCTTGGTGTGATTCTGACTAAGCAAATGAAAGATCTGTATGATAAGAACTTCAAGTTTCCAAGGAAAGAAATTAAAGATCTCAGAAGATGGAAAGATCTCCCAAGCTCATGGATTGGCAGGATTAATACAGTAAACATGGTTATCCTGCCAAAAGCTATCTACCTATTCAATGCAATCCCCATCAAAATTTCAACACAACCTTCATAGATTTAGAAAGGGCAATTTCCAAATTCATCTGGAATAACAAAAAACCCATGATAGCAAAAACTATTCTCAACAATAAAAGAACCTCTGGTGGAATCACCATCCCTTACCTTAAGCTGTACTACAGAGCAATTGTGATAAAAACTACATGGTGCTGGTACAGCAAAAGACAGGTAGATCAATGGAATAGAACTGAAGACCCAGAAACAAACCCATACACCTCTGGTCACTTGATCTTTGACAATGGAGCTAAAACCATCCAGTGGAAAAAAGACAGCATTTTCAACAAATGGTGCTGGCTCAACTGGCAGTTTACATGTAGAAGAAGGTAAATCCATTCTCATCTCCTAGTACAAAGCTCAAGTCCAAGTGAATCAAGGACCTTCACATAGAACCAGATACATGGAATCTTATAGAAGAGAAAGTGGGGAATAGCCTTGAACATATGGGAACAGAGTAAAAGTTCCTGAACAGAACACCAATGGCTTGTGATATAAGATCAGGAATCAACAAATGGGACATCATAAAATTGCAAAGCTTCTGTAAGGCAAAAGACAGTGTCAATAAGACAAATAGGCCACCAAGAGATTGGGAAAAGATCTTCATCAATCCTACATCCTATAGAGGGTTAATATCCAATATATACAAAGAACTCAAGAAGTTAGACTTCAGAAAACCAAATAACCCTATTAGAAATGGGGTACAGGGCTAAACAAAGAATTCTCAACTGAGGGATACTGAATGGCTGAGAAGCACCTAAAAATGTTCAACATCCTTAGTCATCAGGGAAATGCAAATCAAAACAACCCTGAGATTCCACCTCACACCAGTCAGAATGGCAAAGATAAAAAATTCAGGTGGCAGGAGATGCTGGCAAGGATGTGGAGAAAGAGGAACATTCCTCCATTGTTGGTGGGATTGCAAGCTGGTACAACCACTCTGGAAATCAGTCTGGAGGTTCCTCAGAGTATTGGACACAGTACTACCAGAAGATCCAGCAATTCCACTCCTGGGCATATAGCCAGAAGATGTTCCAACTTGTAATAAGGACACATGTTCCACTATGTTCATAGCAGCCCTATTTATAATAGCCAGAAGCTGGAAAGAACCCAAATGTCCCTCAACAGAAGCATGGATACAGAAAATGTGGTACATTTACACAATGGAGTATTACTCAGCTACTAAAAACAATGAATTTATGAAATTCTTAGGCAAATGGATGTATCTGGATATCATCCTGAGTGAGGTAACCCAATCACAAAATAACACACATGATATGCACTCACTAAGTGATATCTGGGATATTAAGTGGATATTAACCCAGAAGCCTGGAAACTCGGAATACTCAAGATACAATTCACAAACCACACGAAACTCAAGAAGGAAGATCACAGTGTGGTACTTCGATCCATCTTAGAAGGGGGAACCAAAAATCCATGGAAGGAGTTACAGAGACAAAGTGTGGAGTAGAGACTGAAGGAATGACCATCTAGAGACTTCCTCACCTGGGCATCCATCCCATATACAATCACCAAACCCCAGACACTGTTGTGGATTCCAACAAGCGCTTGCTGACAGGAACCTGATATATCTTTCTCATGAGAGGTTATGCCAGTGTCTGATAAATACAGTAGTGGATGCTGACAGCCATTCATTGAACTGGGCATAGGGTCCCCAATGAAGGAGCTAGAGAAAGGACCTAAGGTGCTAAAGGGGTTTGCAGCCCCATAGGAAGAACAATACGAACTAGCCAGTACCACCGGGACTTAGCCACCAACCAAAGAACACACATGGTGGGACTCATGGCTCTAGCTGCATGTGCAGCAGAGGATGGCCTAGTCAGACATCAATGGGGGGAGAGGCCCTTTGTCCTATGAAGGCTCTATGCCCCAATGTGGGGGAATACCAGGGCCAGGAAGCAGAAGTGGGTTGGTTGATGAGCAGGGTTAGGGGGTAGGGGTTTGGGGGACGGTGTTTTTCAGAGAGGAAATCAGGAAAGGGGATAATATTTGAAATGTAAATAAAGAAAATATCCAATAAAATAAAATAAAATAAAATCTTCTAAAAAAAAAAAAAAGAATAGTAAAACCGATTCTCAACAATAAAAAAACCTCTGGTGGAATCACCATCCCTGACTTCAAGCTGTTCTACAGAGCAATAGTGATAAAAACCACATGGCATTGTTACAGAGACAGACAGGTAGATCAATGGAATAAAATTGAAGACACAGAAGTAAACCCACGCACTTATGGTCACTTGATATTTGACAAAGAAGCTAAAACCATATACAGTGGAAAAAAGACAGCATTTTCAACAAATGGTGCTGGTCTAAGTGGTGGTCTGCATGTAGAAGAATGCAAATTAATCCATTTTTATTTCATTGTACAAAGCTCAAGTCTAAGTGGATCAAAGGCCTCCACATAAAAGCAGGTACACTGAATCTAATACAAGAGAAAGTGAGGAAGAGCCTTGAATACATTGGCACAGGAGAAAATTTCCTAAACAGAACACCAAATGACTCAGGCTCTAAGATCAAAAATTTACAAATGGTACCTCATGAAATTGGAAAGCTTCTGTAAGGCAAAGGACACTGTCAATAGGACAAAACGGAAATCTACAGATTGGGAAAAAAATCTTTACCAATCCTACATCAGATAGAGGGCTAATATCCAAAATATACAAAGAACTCAAGAAGTTAGACTCCATAGATACAAATAACCCTATTAAAGTTAAAGAAAGAATTCTCAACTGAGGAATCTGAAATGATCAAGAAGCACCTAAAGAGATGTTTAACTTCCTTAGTCATCAGGGAAATGCAAATCAAATGACCCTGAGATTCCACTTTACACCAGTCAGCATGACCAAAATAAAAAACTCAGATGACAGCAAATGCTCGTGAAGATGTGGAGAAAGGAACACTCCTCCATTGCTGGTGGTATTACAAGCTGGTACAACTACTCTGGAAATCAATCTGGTCGTTCCTCAGAAAATTGGAAATAGCTCTACCTGAAGACTCAGCAGCTACTCCTGGGTATATACTCAAAAGATGCTCCAACACATAACAAGGACATGTGCTCCACTATTTTCATAGCAGCCTTATTTATATTAGCCAGAAGTTGGAAACAACTCAAATGTTTCTCAACAGAGGAATGGATACAGAAAATGTGGTACATTTACACAATTGAATACTACTTAGCTATTAAAAATGATGGCTTCTCAACCTTTGTAAGCAAATGGATAGAACTAGAAAATATCATCCTGAATGAGATAACTCAGACCCAAAAGGACATACATGGTAGGTACTCACTGATAAGTGGATTTTATGCCAAATGCTCAGAATATCCATGATACAACTCACAGACTATATGAAGTTTAATAAGAAGGAAGGCCAAAGCATGGAAGCTTCAAACCCACTTAGAAGGGGGAACAAAATAATCAAGGGAGGCAGAGGGAGGGAGAGACCTGGGTAGAAGAGGGACAGGGGAGGAAAAATGGGAGGCAGGACCAGGTATGTGAAGAGTCAGGAGAGAAGCCCAGAGGGCTAGGAGAATGAATAGAAATATGTAGAAGCAGGGCGTGGGGAATGGGAGGAACCATTAGACAGTCCCAGATACCTGGGATACATGAGGCTTTCAGGACCCAGTGGGGATGACATTAGCTGAAATACCCAACAGTAGGAAGATAGAACCTGAAGAAACCACCTCCAGTAGATAAACATGACCCCCCAGTGGAGGGATGGGGTCACTCACCCATCTAAAAATTTTCGACCCAGAATTTTTCCTGTCAAAATAAATGCAGGGACAAAAATGGAGCAGAGACTGAAGGAAAGACCATCCAGAGACTGCCCCATCATGTGATCTATTCCATCTGCAGACATCAAACCTCAACACTATTATTGATCCCAAGATATGTTTGTAGACAGGAGCCTGGTATGGCTATCCTCTGATGGGCTCTGCTAGCACATGACTAAGACAGATGCAGGTACTCACAGCCAATCATTGGACTGAGTCCAGGGACCCCAATGGAAGAGTTAGGGGAAGGGCTGAAAGAACTGAAGGGGATTGAAACCCCATAGGAATAACAACAGGTTTAGTTAATTGGACCCCTCAGACCTTCCTGAGATGAACAACCAAAGAGTATATATGGGCGGGTCCATGGCTCCTGCTACATATGTAGCCTCATCTGGCATCTGTGGAATGGGAGGTGCTTGATCCTGTGGAAGCTTGATGCCCTAGAAAAGCTGGATGCTAGAGGGTTGAGGTGGGAGTGTATGGGTGGATGGGTAGGCACCCTTTTAGAGGCAAAGGAGAAGTGGATGGGGTGGGGTGTTCATGGAGGGGAGACCAGGAACAGGGATAACATTTGAAAGGTAAACACATGCAGATACTAAACCCAGACAATATTTCGGATGCCAAGAAGTGCTTGCTGACAGGAGCCTGATTCAGCTGTCTCCTGAGAGGCTCTGTCAGATCCTCACCAATACAGATACAGATGTTCAGAGCCAACCATCAGACTGAGCACAGGGACCCTAATGGAGGAGTTAGGGGAAGGACTGAAGGAGTTGAAGGGGCCTTATCTGGCATCAATGGGAGGGGAGGCCCTTGGTCCTGTGAAGGCTAGATGCCCCAGTGTAGAGGAATGCTAGGGCAGTGAGGCAGGAGTGGGTAGGTGGGTGGTGGAGCACCCTCATAGAAGCAGGGTAAGGGGGGATGGGATAGGGGTTTGCAGAGGGGAAACCAGGAAAGGGAATAATATTTGAAATGTAAATAAATAAAAGATGCAATAAAAATAAATAATCAACATGGAAAAAGAAAGGTAAACATGTAAATAATTAAAACAACAAAACCAAAAAGTGCAAAGGCCATTCCAAATTGAGAAGGAAAAAGACGAGGTTCACTGACTGGAAGACCTCACCGTGAGCTTCAGGGCTTATAAGGTCAAGGTATGCATTGCTCTGCCTCACCAGAGTGATGGAAAGAAGCCAGTGCTGGCCAAAGTGGAAAGATAAGAAAATAGAATAAGGCTGATTCCAGCATGTGTGGTGTATAGGCTGACGATGTGACCTGTCCATAGTATGAGTAAGGGGGAGGGTTTTTTTTAATTGTAATTATGAGAGAGAGAGAGAGAGAGAGAGAGAGAGAGAGAGAGAGAGAGAATGAGAGGCATGTGGAAGAGTCCAGAGCAGAGAGAGAAAGAAGTAGACTGAGCATGGCCCAGAGCTATCTGCTAGAGAGGAAATAATAGCTGGAAATAGAGAATAGAGAAAACATAGTGAGAGAAGCATAACAGTGCAGAGCAGCAGGTGAGTGAGAGCGAGCAGGAAAGCCAGAGAGAGTGAGAGAGAGCGAGAGAGAGCGAGAGAGAGCGAGAGAGAGAGAGAACAATAGAGAGTGAGAGTGAGTGAGGAGGGAGAAAGAGAGAGAGACAGAGAGTGTGAGAGAGAACAAGAGGAAGCAAGAGAGATCCTGATAGGAGTCGTAGCCATTTGTCACTTCTGCCATAGGTAAAGAACAGATCTTTTTTGGTAGAGGGGACAAGTTTCATAAGTTCTTGAGGTCTGCTGACATTTATCTAACCTCCAGCTATCCTTCTATAGTCCAGGTTGAGCTCATTTCTGGATATTTGGACTGTCTTTTGGAGTTTGGGGAACTGGAATTTTCTTTGGACCTAATACATGGTAGCTTCCTTCCTTCCTTTCTTCCTTCCTCTCTTTTCTTTTCTCTTTTCTTTTTCTCATTCAGGGTTGATAGATGCAAGACACCAACATGCAAAAGGTGTTTTCTTCTTATTTGGTTTGAAAAAGTTGTAAGAAGAGTTTTTAAAGGTAAATGCTCGAGATCTAGTAGCTCCAGAAAGTTAGACTGAGATGCCTGTTCCAGTGTGTTTATCAGAGAGACAGTAATGGCAACTAGCAGGGAAAAGATATTCACATCAAGAACAGGAACAAATAAAGGAATCCAGTGACCCCCAAGTCTGTTTTAGAGTTACTGACAAGAGATTTGTTGTTAGATAAAGGAAGAATTAGGAAGAAGGGCAAGAGCTGCATGATCAAACAGTCCTGATATAAGTGAGGTCTCTTTAACCACTATCAATTCTAGCTAAGAAAAACAAACTGGTATTCTCAGGGTACAGCATGCATATCATGGATAATTGCCCTTACCTGGGGGATAATCTATTCTGTATGTGGCTTTTGTTTCTAGAACTCAAGGTGACACCGGGTGTAGGAAAATGACTTTTATTCATCTTTTGCAAGGTAGCCAGGATGTGATAAAGCTACAGTAACTTGTCTCTTATACCTTCAGTGTTAAAGGGAAATGTGTTATGATCTATGGAGTGGGTGCATTAAAGTCACACTGTATGACAGATATCACATGGAAGGTTTATTGAGGCGGGGCTATACAGAAGCTGCCTCTGGGTAAAGGTGAAGGGAGGAAGAAAAGATGGAGAGGACGAACTAGCCTTTTTTTTTGACTGTTATTTTTTTATTACTTTCTTCTTTTACATTTCAAATGCTATCCCAAAAGTCCCCTAATCCCTCCCTCTGCCCTGCTCCCTAACCCATCCACTCCTGCTTCCTGGCCCTGGCATTCCCCTGTATTAGGGCATATAATCTTCACAAGACCAAGGGCCTCTCCTTCCATTGATGGCCAACTAGGCCATCCTCTGCTACATATGCAACTAGATATACAGCTCTGGGGATATACAGAACTGGTTAGTTCATATTGTTGTTCCTCCTATAGGGTTGTAGACCCCTTTAGCTTCTTGGGGTACTTTCTCTAACTCCTTCATTGGGGGGGGGGCTGTGTTCCATTCAATACATGACTGTGAGCATCCACGTCTGTATTTGCCAGGCACTGGCATAGCCTCACAAGAGATAGCTATGAACATAGTGAGCATGTGTCCTTATTACAAGTTGGAACATCTAGGTATATGCACATGAGAGGAATTGCTGGATCTTCTGGTAGTACTATGTCCAATTTTCTGAGGAACCTCCAGACTGATTTCCAGAGTGGTTGTACCAGCTTGCAATCCCATCAACAATGGAAGAGTGTTCCTCTTTCTCCACATCCTTGTCAGCATCTGCTGTCACCTGAATTTTTGATCTTAGCCATTCTGACTGTTGTGAGGTGGAATCTCAGGGGTTTTTTGATTTGCATTTCCCTGATGATTAAGGATGTTGAACATTTTTTCAAGTGCTTCTCAGCCCTTCGGTATTCCTCAGTTGAGAATTCTTTATTTAGCTCTGTACCCTATTTTTAAATAGGGTTATTTGATTTTCTGGAATCCATCTTCTTGAGTTCTTTGTATGTATTGGATATTAGTCCCCTATCTGATTTAGGATTGGTAAACTTGCCCAATCTGTTGGTGGTCTTTTTGTCTTATTGACTGTTTTTTGCCTTACAGAAGCTTTGCAATTTTATTTGTCTCATTTGTCAATTTTTGATCTTACAGCACAAGCCATTGCTATTCTGTTCAGGAATTTCCCCCCTGTGCCCATACCTTCGAGGGCACTAGCTCCTCTATAAATTTCATTGTCTCTCATTTTATGTGGAGTTCCTTGATCCACTTAGACTTGAGCTTTGTACAAGGAGGTAAGAATGGATCAATTTAACTTCTTCTACATGTTGACGTTGAGCCAGCTGCCAGTTGAGCCAGCACCATTTGTTGAAAATGCTGGATGGTTTTAGCTCCTTTGTCAAAGATCAAGTGACCATAGGTGTGTGGGTTCATTTCTGGTCTTCAGTTCTATTCCATTGATCTACATGTCTGTCGCTGTACCAATATCATGCAGTTTTTCTCACAATTGCTCTGTAGTATAGCTTGAGGTCAGGCATGTTGATTGCACCAGAGGTTCTTTTATTGTTGAGAATAGTTTTTGCTATCCTAGGTTTTTTGTTATTCCAATTTGCAAATTTCCCTTTCTAACTCAGTAAAGAATTGAGTTGGAATTTTAATGGGGATTGCATTGAATCTGTAAATTGCTTTCCACAGGATAGCCATTTTGACTATATTAATCCTGCCAATCCATGAGCATGGGGGTTCTTTCCATCTTCTGAGATCTTCTTTAATATCTTCAGGGACTTGAAGTCCTTATCATACAGACCTTTCACTCCCATAGTTAGAGTCACATGAAGGTATTTTATGTTATTTGTGAGTATTGTGAAGGGTGTTGTTTCCCTAATTTCTTTCTGATCCTGTTTATCCTTTGTGTAGAGAAAGGCCACTGATTTATTTGAGTTAATTTTATATCCAGCTACTGCACTGAAGCTGTTTATCAGGTTTAGAAGTTCTCTGGTGGAATTTTTAGGGACACTAATATATACTATCAAATCATCTGCAAATAGTGATATTTTGACTTCTTCCTTTCCAATTTGTATCCCCTTGATCTCCTTTTGTTGTTGAATTGCTCTGGCTAGGACTTCAAGTACTATATTGAATAGGTAGGGAGAAAGTGGGCAGCCTTGTCTAGTCCCTGATTTTAGTGGAATTTCTTCAAGTTTCTCTCCATTCAGTTTGATGTTGGCTACTTGGTTTGCTGCATATTGCCTTTTATTATGTTTAGGTATGGGCCTTGAATTCCTGATCTTTCCAAGACTTTTATCATGAAAGGGTGTTGGATTTTGTCAAATGCTTTCTCAGCATTTAATGAGATGAATATTTCCATATATTAAACCATCCCTGCATCCCTGTGATGAAGCCTATTTGATCATGTGATGGATGATCATTTTGATGTATTCTTGGATTCGGTTTGTGAGAATTTTATTGAGTATTTTTGCATCGACATTCATAAGGGAAATTGGTTTTAAGTTCTCTTTCTTTGTTGTGTCTTTATGTGGTTTAGGTATCAGAGTAAATGTGGATTCATAGCATGAATTGGGTAGAACACCTTCTGTTTCTATTTTGTAGAATAGCTTGAGGAGAATTGGAATTAGGTCTTCTTTGAAGGTCTGATAGAACTCTGCACTAAACCCATCTGGTCCTGGGCTGCTTTTGGTTGGGAGACTATTAATGAATGCTTCTATTTCTTTAGGGGATATGAGACTGCTTAGATCATTAATCTGATCTTGATTTAACTTTGGTACCTGGTATCTGTCTAGGAAGTTGTCCATTTCATCCAGGTTTTCCAGTTTTGTTGAGTATAGCCTTTTGTAGTAGGATCTGATGATGTTTTGGTTTCCTCAGGTTCTGTTGTTATTATGTCTCCCTTTTCATTTCTGATTTTGTTAATTAGGATAATGTCCCTGTGCCCTCTGGTTTGTCTGGCTAAGGGTTTATCTATCTTGTTGATTTTCTCAAAGAACCAGCTCCTGGTTTGGTTGATTCTTTGAATAGTTCTTTTTGTTTCCACTTGGTTGATTATTTCCTGCCATCTACTCCTCTTGGGTGAATTTGCTTCCTTTCATTCTAGAGCTTCTAGGTGTGCTGTCAGGCTGCTAGTGTATGCTCTGTCTAGTTTCTTTTTGGAGGCACTCAGGGCTATGAGTTTTTTTCTTAGGACTGCTTTTATTGTGTCCCATAAGTTTGGGTATGTTGTGGCTTCAGTTTCATTAAACTCTAAAAACTCTTTAATTTCTTTACTTTTTTCTTGACTAAGTTATCATTGAGGGTTGTTCAACTTCCACATGAATGTTGGCTTTCTATTATTTATGTTGTTATTTAAGATCAGCCTTAGTCCGTGGTGATCTGATAGGATGCATGGGATAATTTCCATATTTTTGTATCTGTTGAGACCTGTTTTATGACCAATTATATGATAAATTTTGGAGAAGGTGCCATGAGGTGCTGAGAAGAAGGTATATCCTTTTGTTTTAGGATAAAATATTCTGTAGATATCTGTTAAATCTGTTTGTTTCATAACTTGTTAGTGTCCATGTGTCTCTGTTTAGTTTTTGTTTCACGGATCTGTCCATTGATGAGAGTGAGGGAGGTTTTTGAAGTCTCTCACTATTGTTGTGTGAGGTGCAATGTGTGCTTTGAGCTTTACTAAAGTTTTCTTAATAAATGTGCATGCCCTTGAATTTGGAGCATAGATATTCAGAATTGAGAGTTCATCTTAGAAGACTTTATCTTTGATGAATATGAAGTGCCCCTCCTTGTCTTTTTTGATAACTTTGGGTTGGAAGTTGATTTTATTTGATATTAGAATGGCTACTCCAGCTTTTTTCTTGGGATAATTTGCTTGGAAAATTGTTTTCCAGCCTTTTACTCTGAGGTAGTGTCTGTCTTTGTCCCTGAGGTGGGTTTCTTGTATGCAGCAAAATGTTTGGCCCTGTTTATGTAGCCAATCTGTTAGTCTATGTTTTTTTATTGGAGAATTGAGTCCACTGATATTAAGAGATATTAAGGAAAAGTAATTGTTGCTTCTTGTTATTTTTGTTGTTATAGTTGGGACTCTGTTCTTGTGGCTATCTTCTTTTAGGTTTGGTGATAGATTAGTTTCTTGCTTTTTCTAGGGCATTATTTCCCTTCTTGTGTTGGAGTTTTCCCTTTATCATCCTTTGATGGGTTAGATTCCTGGATAGATATTGTTTGATTTTTTTTTTTCATGGAATACTTTGGTTTTTACATCTATGGTAATTGAGAGTTTTGCTGGGTATAGTAGCCTGGGCTGGCATTTGTGTTTTCTTAGTCTGTATAACATCTATCCAGGATCTTCTGGCTTTCATAGTCTTTGGTGAGAAGTCTGGTGTAAGTCTATTAGGTCTGCCTTTATATGTTACTTGACCTTTTTTCCTTATTGCTTTTAACATTCTATCTTTATTTAGTGTATTTGTTGTTCTGATTATTATGTGTCAGGAGGAATTTCTTTTCTGGTCCAATCTATTTGGAGTTCTGTAGGCTTCTTGTATGTTCATTGGCATCTCTTTCTTAAGGTATGGAAAGTTTTCTTCTATAATTTTGTTGAAGATATTTGCTGGCCCTTTAAGTTGAAAGTCTTCATTCTCATCTATACCTCTTATCCTTAGGTTTGGTCTTCTCATTGTGTTCTGGATTTCCTGGATGTTTTGATTTAGGATCTTTTTGGATTTTGCATTTTCTTTGATTGTTGTGTCCATATTCTCTATGCAATCTTCTGCACCTGAGATCCTCTCTTCTATCTCTTGTATTCTGTTGCTGATGCTTGCATCTATGGTTCCTGATTTCTTTCCTAGGGTTTCTATCTCCAGAGTTTTCTCCCTTTGGGTTTTCTTTATTGTTTCTACTTCCATTTTTAGATCTTGGATGGTTTTGTTCAATTCCATCCCTTGTTTGGTTGTTATTTCCTGTAATTCTTTAAGGGATTTTTTTGTTTCCTCTTTAAGGACTTCTACCTGTTTAGCAGTGTTCTCCTGTATTTGTTTAAGGGAGTTATTAATTCCCTTCTTAATGTCTTCTACCAGCATCATGAGAGATGTATTGGGGTATCCGGGACTTGCTGTGGTGGGAGTGCTGGGTTCTGATGATGCCTAGCGGACTTGGTTTCTGTTAGTAAGATTCTTAGGTTCACCTTTCACCACCTGGTAATCTCTGGTGTTAGATGTTATAGCTGTCTCTGGCTGGAGCTTGTTCCTCCTGTGATTCTGTTATCCTCTGTCAGTACTCCTGGGAGTCCAACCCTCTCCTGAGTCCCAGTTGTCAGAGCACTCTCTACAGGCAAGTTCTCTTCTTACAGGGAATGTGCACAGAGGTCTGGAGCTCAGCTCTGCCTCCTGGCTGATGATGAAGGCCCAAAGGGACCTTGTCCAAGAAGCTCTGTTGTTTCTGCTGCCCTCATGCTCTCCTTTGTGGACTGGTCTCTGAGAGATTCGGGATACAAGATGGCAGTCTCACCTGAGTCTCAGGGTAAGCACCCTCCCTGGAGGCCGACTATCCTTTGGCAGGGAAGGTGCATAGATCAGGACTAACTTTCTGTAAGAGGATGTAGTGTCTGCCTAGAGGAAGAATGTGTGACTCATGGTCACAGTGGGAAGGAGTCACATCTTGGCCCCTGATGATGATACTTCCTTCTGTAGCTGGGTCCCTGGGGCAGGTGGTGGAGATGCCTGATTACCAACATAATGATTTTTTTTCTAGAAAAACATAATTTGAATGATGATTGACATGGAAAAGTCCATTTTATAGTGGGTGGTTCCATCCTTTGTGCTGGGTAATATAAGAAATGCAGCCAAATGTGAGTCTCAGAGGCAAGCCAGTAAGGAGAGTTCCTTCATGGTATCTGATTCAATGCCATCCTCCAGGTTTCTTCTTTAGTTCTTGCCCAGATTTCCCTCAGTGATGGACTACAACATGGAAGTGTAAGCCAAATAAATCCTTTCCTCCTCATTGCTTTTGGCCATGGTGTTTATCACAGTGATAGAAAGCAAAATTAGGACAAAAGCCATTGCAGGTTTCAAAGAGAAGGTGTGTTGCTTGATCACAACTGTTTCTCAATTCTTCTGATGCTAAGATCTAATCCAGGGCTTCAAGCATACTAAGCAAGCAAAGAGATCCATTTGTAAAAGGACTCCAGCTGCTGCAAGAGGGACAGAGAGAATACTGAAATAATAGAAGTAGTAACAAACACAGAGGCCTATTTCCATGACTGTAGGAAAGAACAGACACTTGGATTCCAGTGGTACTAGGGGAAATTGCTAAAAGTGAACTGTCAAAAGGAATTTTAGGGCTAGAGAGATGGTTTATTTGTTAAGAACACTGATTGCTCTTCTGAGTTCACATGGTTGCTCACAACCATCTGTAATAAGATCTGATGGCCTCTTTTGGTGTGTCTGAAGAAAGGTACACTACAGTGTACTCACATAAATAAATAAATCTTTAAAAAAAGGAGTTTTAGAGGCCAAAAGGAAGAAGCCATGCTAATAGATGGGATGGTTTCCTGCATCTGGCTGCCACTGAACCTGATGGTCCACATGGTTCTTGCTGTTGTCATTAAAAGAGTTCAAGTATAGATACTGAATACTTAGGCAGAAACAGATTATTGAAGGAAAAGTGAAAGCTCCCACAAGCTAGAGGACAACTGACAGCTAAGTGGCTTCTGCCTGGAACTGAGATGACATTTCCAGAAACCAGGAAAAGAGAAAGAGTAGGTGGCCCAAAATGAAATCCCATTAACCAACATGGTCACTTGGAGGGGTGTGTGTGAATAGAATGAAGAAATGTCAGTGAGGTCTCTTGCTGAATCTTTGAGTCTTGGAGTTACTGTGCCCTTCCCTCAACCTTGAACAGGCTACAAACCTCCAATGGTTTTACAACCTGGTGGAAGTTGGCCCCTGGCCTTGCCACATTTGCATTTCCTATGGAGCTTTGAGGAGCTGACCACCTGCTGAGCTTGCTTTGCAGCTCAATCCAGTTGAAACAAGGGAATGGGTCTTTGGGTTCTGCCTATATAAATTCAGAACTGAAAATTAAACTTTGAGCCTCGATTAGAGAAACTTTGCCTTGGATTCATCCTTCTCTTGCTCACCCATCCTATTTCATTTCCAGCCTCCCTTTCAGGTGTACTCAGTTCTCTATGGCTTCTGGACAGCTACAGAGTTCCCTGTAGTGCATAGGTAAGTCCCCTATAGCAGAAGGATGTTGATAATTCTATTTTTATGTAAAACCAGATTTAAAGACAAGAGGAGAATGCTAATACAGAATTGGACGTGGACCAGGACTTCACAAGGTCTGAACACAAAGTGTAGGTTAAAGAGGTAGCATTTTTTAGGAACCATAGGTTGTTAAACAAAAGCTCTGGTGCCAGGAGTTCTGCTGGTCAGGGAGGTCACTGAGGCCTTTAGAATTATACAGACAACTGCCATCGCCTTTGCTTTCCCACCATAACTTTATGAGAAGTCCTTCTCATACAAGAATCTGAGTGCATCCTAAACCCCGCCCCCACCCTCCTGAGAATGTGGGATGGTAAGCCTTGAAGGATGTTGGAATGGATGATTGATCTCCCTACAATGGAGGTTGACCACCAGTGTTCCAGGGAAAGCCCAAAGGCAGGATGAAAGAAGGAAGAAGTAGATTGGCTAGTGAAATGAGATGTAGAAATATAGTCAAAGAATGGAGTTGTGCAAGAGAAATTCTGAGTGCTTGTGAGGGAACTCCCAGGAAACAAGACCAGAGTCATGTGACTTCAGTTTCTTCCCAAACTCAACCTTTTTCTTGGAATATGCTACTGTGCTCCTTCCAGGTGTAATGATAGGAGTGAGTTTTATGTGGATTATTCTTTACAACAGGCTATTGTTATTTATTTATATACCTCTATGGAAAAACATGTTTTTGCTATGTGTGGCTTGTTCTTTTTTTTTTTTTTTTTTTTTTTTTTTTTTTTTTTTTTTTTTTTTTTTTTTTTTTTTTTTTTTTTTTTTTTTTTTTTTTTTTTTTTTTTTTTNCCCCCACTGGCCATAGCACTCAGGAGAGCAAGACCCGCTCTCCCCCACATCTTGCTTGGGCAGCACATTAAAGCTGGCTCTGTTGTTTGGGACATAGGAGAACTGGGGGACTGACCAATTCATCTTCCACCATGGCCCAGATCCAGGACTCTGAGTTGGCCTACCCTGCCAGGAGCCATCTAGAAGCTGAAAACTAGCAGGTGATCTTCTTGAGATGAATTAAAATCTATAATGGATTTGCTTTTTTAGGTAAGGCTGAAGAGAATTTCATTTTAGGAAAGATTCCTGCTATTAATATGCTTTTTCTGGTAGTATTAATATTTTGAACATATTTCTGCAGAACAACAAAGATGTACTGTCTTGTAGAGATGCTATATAGACAAATAGATGACTTCTTAAATCTTTTTGTTGTTGTTGTAGCTCTGGCTGCCCTGGAACTCACTCTGTAGATCAGGTTGGCTTTGAACTCAGAAATCCACCTGCCTCTGCCTCCCAAGTGTTGGGATTAAAGGCATGCACCACCACTGCCTGGCTGACTTCTTAATTCTTAATGATGATCCTATAAGAATTTCTAAAAATATATTAGTAATTATTAAGCTCTTTAATAATAGGACTGTTACGAAGTCCTCTCTGATAATTAAAACTGCAGTGAGAACTCTGTTAGTCTTCAAATATCATGAGTTAATTGCTTCTGAGATAGCAAACAGACATATACAAGTTAGAGTATATTCTAAGAGGTTATAAAACAATTATCCAAAGGTCATAAAAAGGGAACTACTAATTTACTATAGGTGTAAGGACAGAAGAAAAATCTTGACTGGGTTTATCTATACAAAACTTCACTAATAGTCACAAAAGGTAAGTTTTTGACTCTCTGTGAACCTGTAGAGCTGGTGACAGATGATGAATGTGTAGTCAGATAATTACTCCTAATGGATATGAATGGAAACATTCTCTGTTGTAAACTTCTTATTGGATTTATGATTTGAATTTATGTGTAAACTTGTGGTGAACTTTTTACTATGTGATCATGTATTCTAAAAGATGTTCAAGTACTGAGGACAAAGAGAAAAGGCAGGACTCGAGCAGAATTTTTTTAGACAGACCTGAACTCAAGAAGAACTTAGAAGTAAGGGCATAGAATTGGGGGAAAAGGCATCGAGAGTAAGAGCATTATTGTTACAAGAGATCAGGAGGAAAGAACAAGATTAGAAGAGCAGACCTTTTTAGGGAACAAGAGAGAACTTTTATAGAAAATATTAGGAGAACTAAGAACTTAGAAATAAAAGCTAAAGCCACTTTTCAACATGTTCCCTTTTCTTCCTGTGACTTCAACGAGCAGACTAGAAGTTAGAATTGTGCAGTCCCTGCTGAGATAGAACAAAGGTTACTTTACTTAACCCCCACCCCCGCCCCCCAGCAGCTTTACCACGAGGTGTTAAATGCCAGAGACTACAGCTTCTGGCCTCAGTGGAACTCAAGCGGGGAAGCTACTGAAGCAAAGTGACTTAGACTTAAGATAGGTAAATGTTTTATTATTATACAGCAACCTTAAATATCTCTTAAGATCAAGTCTTACCCCCGAGACTCTCTTCTACCTTTGTTGCCTCAAGAGAAACCAACAAGAAGAAAGAAGACTGCTGGGACTGGCCTCCAGCACCACCCCAACATCTATGTTCATTTATAAACTTGTGTAGAGAGTGAAGGGACTGGTCCTACAGAACCAATGCTGCAGGATCTCTATAATACAATACAACAACGGGTTATCTGAGAGTAGTCCCAGTGAGGAGCCAATATTGATAGAGTAGCAGAAGCTAGAGGTATTGAGCCAGACCGATGACTCATTGCAATGAACGTTTGCATAAAGCTGTATGAACAAGAGGGTATTTGCGTGACACACCACGGTGCACTGCAGCCTCAATGGTGAGATGTTTTTCATTTTTTGATTTTTATTTTTATGTATTTTTTTTCTTTTGCAAGGAAGGAGGGTGGATATGAAGAGATACGGAGATGAGTGTGATTGGGGTGCATGATGTGAAATTCACAAAGAATCAATAAAAATTTTTAATTAAAAAAAAAGAAAGAGAAGGAACTCTTGCTGGGATCCTCTCAGGTATATTGCAGGTGATATGAATTAATACTGGGGAATTGTCATCAGCTGCTTACACTTGCTAAAAGTGGATTCCAGGAGCAAGAAAGACCCATTTGTCTCAGATCCAAGCATGTTTATTTCAAAGCTGCTCCAAGACTGGGTGCAAGCTCACTCCCTGATTCTGAACTAGGAAGGAAGAAGAACAACAGAGAGCAGCCATGGGCTCGTGAGAACAGGTACAAGGGGGAGCCATTTTCAAGAGGCCACTATTGCAGATCAGGTTGGCTTTGAACAAGAAACCAGAAGCTCATGTATGGAAGGAACAATTGGCTCTAGCTTGAAGTTTTTCAACCAGGAGCTCTAGCACGACTTTTATCAGGGCTTCCCCAGTCATTTCTGCGGGACTACTGGATGCTATAAGTGCTTAATTTGGTAAGTTTGTTTTTTTAATACATCTGTAGCATACTATTTTTTTTTTTAACCTGGTACCCTTGCCCAAGAATATACTCTCATCTGCCCAGAGTCTCAATCTTTAAATAAAGTTCAAATTTTCTATTCAATAATTTATTATGAGGGATTAACAGTTGATTATTCAGAACAGTCATTTAATATGAAGCCTGTGAGCTAGACAAACCTGCTTGCTCTCTTTTGTTTTAGCCCCTTGAGCTTGAAACAAACTCTCAAGCATCTGCACAAAGAGTGTGCGGCTGTTTCCATTTCCCATTGTTTCTTTCTTTTTTCTCTTTTCCTTTCCCCCTTTTCTCTTTCGTTTTGACTTTTAGCTTTTCCAAGCTCCCTTACTGTTTCTTCTGAGCTGCCTTATCTGTGTTTTCCTATGTCTATTACTCCCAAGAAATACCATACTTTTTACTTTTGCCAGGGCTCACTTTTCCTTTGGTGTCCACCACTTGATTCCCAAACTCTTAGAGGATCCCTGACGAGCACCACCAATGTTGAATCCTGCCATCACAAGGTTGAACATCTTCTAATTTTGCCTGCCCAGGCAGACTTTTCTTTTTTCGCTCTCTCTTTGCTTCAGAGAAACAGGCAAAAGGCTCCCAACAAACATATCTTGTTTATGTGGTGGGATCAGACATTTTGGGTCTACATTCTTGCTCGAATTAGAAATAACAAAGCCAAATGGGTCTATGAAACTAGGTTGGGGAGCTAGCTTAGTCAGTTAGGTCAGCATGAGAATCTGCTTGAAGTGGAGAGGAGCCATCACTCCTGGAGTTTCCAGGCCAGCCAGCTTAGCCTTTGTGGTGAGTTCCAGGTCTGTTGTGAGATCCTGCATCAAAAATCAAGCTGTAGAGCACCTGGGGTTCAGTATCCAAGACTGACCCTCAGCATCCACTTGTTCCTGTATTAACTCCTACATGAACACATACACACAAACGATTCAGGAAACTAAATTGGTTGAAATATTCTCTCTGATGTCCAAGAATATTTGCACTGAACCAGGTTTGTTCTATCTCAGCCTAAAAGGAGATATGCAGGCAAACTAGATTCACAGAGATCACAGGCCCAGCTTTTGCTATCTCAGCATGGCCAGTCCTGTTTGCTTGGATTTTTTTCCAACTTTTATTAAATAATTTCTTCATTTACATTTCAAGTGTTATCCAGAAAGTTCCCTATACCCTCCCTCCTCCCGGCCCTGCTCCCCTACCCACCCGCTCCCACATCTTGGCCCTGGCGTTCCCCTGTACTGGGACATATAAAGTCTGCATGACCAAGGGGCCTCTCTTCCCAATGATGGCCAACTAGGCCATCCTCTTCTATATATGCAGCTAGAGACATGAGCTCAGGGGGTACTAGTTNAATTATTTGTTTATTTAGTAGACATTTATTGAGGGCATGTTGTATGCCTGCCAGACGTGAGATATTGGGATCCAGAAATGAATTAAACATTCATAGTCTCTGCTTTCCCCAAAGTGCAGGTTTATAGGAATGGGGTATTATAAAATCCCAATTCGTTGGTTCAATTTTGTTCAAGACAGAGTTAAAATCCATCTTACATGGCTCGTGGAGTGTGGCTCATCAGTAGAGTGCTTGCAGGAGCGGGGATAGGGGTATGGACATAGGCTTACAATTCACAGTGCTATTGAGGTCAACATAAATGCCCTTGAGAATAAAAAGTTCTAGGCTAATGTTGCCCTTTTCTGTAGAGATAAAGGAGAAAGCACTGGCCACAGTCAGTTAATTCTCAAGGATACAGAGTGCAGAGCACTTCCCACAGTGGGAGCAGGGTAGTGGAATTACTAAGGGACAATTTCTGTATCTTGTCATAATGAATTTTTTGGCATGTTTGTTGAGGAAGTCAAGAAGATTTCCTGTTTAGGACTGCATCAGTTTTAAAGAATGATGATATCTTTTTGTCCTCTCCAAAGTAGAATTTTTCCTTTGATCTTTATCTCTGAGGTGCTTGGGGTTGAGCATGTACCCTTGGGCATGCTAACTAACCAAGTGTGTATAACAAAATTACAATCCATTCCTGGAAGAGAACCTTGCAGTTCCTGAACTCGAGATGGAACTTTATATGGTTGCTGTGGGGAAGTATATTCTCTTCACTACATTTGTTTTCAGAGGCTGTGCTAATCCACAGCCTCTCTAACCATGGTCTATTGTGTTACTATTTTATAAATGAACGATTCCCTTGCCAGTCATAACGCAATAGATTGTTTGCTTTGACTTTATGAAATGCCCATGACATTATTAAAAAAAAATCTTTGTGATGTCTAAGAAAGAAATTTCTATACTTTTTGTAGTGCTGAGCATTGAATTCAGGGCTTCATATATGTTAAATGTACACTCTACTGTTAAGTTCTGAGTTCAGTAAATGCTTTTTTTTTTAAATGCAAAGTGAACTTGTTTATATAAACCTTGTGGTGGGAAATAACAAAACCAATGAACCAAACAAAACCCCAAGAATTGAGTGGACAAGCAGGTAAGCATTTTAACATAGGATACATGCTTTGAAGGAACTATCCAAGGCGTTGGCTGTGGAAGCACATGCTCGCTTCTGTTTAGGTTGTCATGGTCTTTGGAGAAGGGTACTGTGAGGATAGAAACATGAGCCATTCAAGAGCGCTGTGAGCACTGCAAGGCACTGGGACAGCTGACAGGGTCTTTGTAGTGAAGAGAAGCCCGAGTGCACAGCTGTGTACCTGTCACCTGCCTTTTTTTCCAGCTGTGTAGTGTGCTCTTTTGTATTATTTCTTGCTTTGCAGGTTTGGCATTTTTTTCCTCCAGAGTCTGGTGTCTGGCCTTGTAACCCATCCCATCACCAGGTATTAAATGTGTGTGTGTGTGTGTGTGTGTGTGTGTGTGTGTGTGTGTGTGTGTATGTGTGGCCTGGCTGGTTTTCTTTTGTTTGTTTGTTTTTGTTTTTTCCTATTGGATAGTTTTGTTTGGGTGCTGGACCTTTTTAAAAAATTGTAATTATTTTTGGGTTTTTTTTCTGTACTTGTTATAACTCGTAGCACGTGGTCTGGAGTGGATAGAAGAAAGACTATATGTGCTAAAAACAGCAAAAGAATTCACAAAACCTGAAAAAACAATAGGAATACACAAAAAGAAGTCCAGAAACACAGAAGCCCCTGGGAAATGACAGAAGACCTAACGTTCATCACTGGGTGGTAGGAGCGAAAGGAAGGGTGCAGGCTGAGGGAGAACTTAACAAAATAGTACATTCACTCCTTTGGCTAGGTTTACTCCAAGCTAGTTTTTAAAAAGGCTATTGGGAATGGGCTTGTTTCCCTGATTTCTTTCTCAGTCTGTCTTTGGTATATAGGAAGGATGTGGATTTTGTAAACTGTTACTTCGCTCGAAGTGCTTATCAGATGTATGAATTTCCTGGAGTCTTCTGTTCTTGCTCCTTCCTCTCTCTCTGATCTTTGTGTGGTGAGCCAGCTGGCTGTAGTTTAAGGAAGCCAAGGCCGAGATAACCCTGATGATACTCCCTTTTTATTCCCAGTACCGAGAGGCATTTGTGGACAAAGGGAGGCTGGGACACCTTGCAGGCTCTGTTGTACAGGGACCAGAGACAATAGCTTCTTGTGGACACTGTTCCCGAAGACGCTGGATCTAGATGCTGGCTGCAAGCCTGGCATAACATTATGGTGTCAAGGTTGTGGGACACCACCTCCCCACCTCCCCATTCCAACTCTTGACGTATTTTCATCCAGCCATCGGCATTGCATCGGGCCTGGCAGACATAAGTTCTGATTGGAGGTTGTGTCTGAGGCACCCGAGAAAGCAGGAGCTGCAAGGACCTTCGCTCCCTGGCTTCCAGTGATGGCATACCTCAGGTGACCCTTTCTGCTTCCCCTGATGTTGCTAGACCCCGACCCTGCCAGCTCTTTGAGGCACATGTCCGTCCTGAATTTCCCCAACTCCAACATCCTGAGTATGCTCACCGGAGGCCTCTAGACTTCCCTCACAGTGTTCTATAGGCCAGCCAGTCAGGCACCCACAAGGATTTGTGGTATTAGTATCCAGGACTTTCTTTTCAAGTCTCTCTGCCCTAGCTCTTCCCTCTGCAGATCCCTCTGTGCTCTACCCTACTGAGGGTCTGCACATTGACTCTGGGCATGTCAGGGAGGTGAGGATGGGGAATAGGTGCTTTGGTTGTATCCTTCCAGCCTCCTGTATCCTGTTCATGGAGTGTCCCACCTTTCCTGAATCTCTCCCTGCCCAGTGCCCAACTTCTTCCTGTTGTGATATGTCCTATGCGGGGTGGGATTTGTGGGAGTCCTGGAATTGGGGGACTCGGGTGGAACTGGGTGGAGCTACAGCCTTCCTTATCCCGGGTTCTCTGGGAGAACGCCTGTGATGGATGTCCTTTGGCACAGGCCTCTAGAAGTTTCTGAAGCAACTTTCTAGTCCTTGTGACTCAAGGGGCCACCATGTTTCCCCTGTTACTGTATCTTTTCCTTATAGCAAGCATCGTTCCTGGAAGAGATTCATGGCCATCTTCTTGCTGCCAACTGTCCTATCAGGTTTTGCCCCTCACTCGGAGGAGGTGTTTAAGTCTCCTGCCAGGTTGGTGTGGGTAGGGAGTGGGAAGCTTCGTCCCTTTTCCTGGGGAAAATAAGGGGCACAAGCAGTCCGGTGTGTTCTGCTAACAGGAGCCTCGCTGTCGCAGAGGTTTGCAGCTGTTTCTGCATACTCCTTTTCTTCCCCGCCTTCCCGCCCCCCAATCTAGGTTCAGCTGGTCTAATCTGACCCCGTCCGAGCTGAAGAACAGATTTGTAGGGCTTAGCACTAAAACCAATGCTCTGGGTAAAGCATACTTCACCCTGGAAGGTCACAAATTCATGATCATTGGAGGCTCCATACACTACTTCCGGGTGCCCAGGGAGTATTGGAAGGACCGTTTGTTGAAGTTGCAGGCCTGTGGATTCAACACTGTCACTACGTGAGTACCCCATCACTGTCTTCAAGACATTTGTCCTGACAGACAGCTGCAGACTGGCAAAGTTGGGGTTCTGTTTTTGAGAGCATGATATGAAGACTTAGCTCTAGAATAGCCATTTCCAGCAGATCCTTTTACATTTGTGTCCAGTTGCCACTTAAATATCATACTTAGCTTACTCTTCAGTCAAAGTTTTGGATAAAGTTGATAAGAGGATGGGTCTTTTTTCAGCAAATGCCATTGGATCATTTATGAGCCACTAGCCTTAGTGACATGCTGAAGGCATATATATATATATATATATATATATATATATATATATATATATCAGATACACATTATTTTTATTTTTAGTGACGCAAGCAAAACAATCTTAATCTGAAACTTCTAGAAGAGCTACATATTATTTGTTTTTGTTTTTATTCCCCGACAACCTCATACACATACAGTGAAATTTGGTAATTTTTGCCTTCCATTACATTCTTAAACCCTACCTTCCCACTGAAACTCTTCTTCCCAACAAATAGTGTTCCTCCTTTCATGTCTTCATGTGTGTGAGAGACTCACTTTAGTTAGGGCTTCTTGCATGAGCATGAATGGGAGGCTATTTCCTGGGACATGGGCAACTTATCAGTGGCTACACCACTAAAGGAAGTGACAGTCCTTTCCCTAGCAACCATTAACTGTCTATAATTCCTGTCATATCTGTAAACCCTTCCTTCTTCCATGATGAAATGGGGACAGGTCCAGTCTTGTGACGATCTTGTGCAGGTGATCACAGCTCTACTGAGCTCATAGGTGCAATGGCCATGTTGTAGCCAGAAAAAGTCATTTGCCACACACCTGCTCAGCCTTTGACCCTTTTGCTTGTTCCATCTCCTCCCTGGTGAAGTTTCCTGAGCCTTAGAGGGGTGATGCCAGCAAACCTTTTAGAGTTGACCTCTGAAGCATTCCCTATTCTTAGCACTTTGACCAGCTGCTGCAGTTAGAAATTCTTCAATGAAAGCTGGGAGCAGCACTAATCTATGGATACAGACATGAGTATTTACAAGTTAACTTTATTATGTTTATACTATGGCTTACAGCTTAGTGGTTTTTTTTTTGTTTGTTTTTGTTTTTGTGGAATTCCTGAATGTACAAACGAGCAGTCCTTGACTTGTGTGCCATCTCTTGGGCTCTTTCTTTCAGTTTGTTTGTCATTCCATTTTTTGTTTTCTTTTATTATATCTTATATTGATATGTTTTATTATCTTTTAAAAGCCCTTTCTTTTCTTTTCTTTTTTTTAAAAGATTTATTTTATTTATTATATGTAAGTACACTGTAGCTGTCTTCAGACACTCCAGAAGAGGGCGCCAGATCTCGTTACAGATGGTTGTGAGCCACCATGTGGATGCTGGGATTTGAACTTATCACCTTCGGAAGAGCAGTCAGGTGCTCTTACCCGCTGAGCCATCTCACCAGCCCCAGCCCTTTCTTTTCTAATGAGAGACAGGAAGGGAATGAATCCAGATGGAAAATAAGATGAAAATGGGAGGAATAGAGAGGGGGAAAACTGTAATTAAGATATATTATGTGAGAAAAGTATATTTTCAATAAAGGAAAAAACAAAACAAAACAAGAAAACTGCCCAAACAAAACAAAGTAGACCATATTTCTATTGAGTAAGCTGATAGTACTAGTTTCCTCCCTGTAGCCTATGATTTTTCTAGCCATCTGCCTGGGTTTATAGAGGTAGGCATGAGGTACCTCCTATGGAGTAGGCTTCAAATCCATAAAAAAATCAGTTGGTTAGTCCATTAACATTCATGCAATTATTGGGTCAATGGGCACATCTTGCTAGGCTGGTGATATTAGAGCCTGAAGGTTTCATAGATAAGACTGCTAATGAATTTCCTCCTTCCTTCCCTCTGTCCATCTCTCCTTCCCTCTTTCCCTCTCTCCTTCCTTCCCTGCTCTCTCCCTCCCTCCCTTTCTTTTTCTCTTCTTCTCTCCCCTTTCCCCTTTGTTCCTCTTCATCCTTCTTTTCCTCTTTTTCCTCTTTGTCTGGGTTTTTTTACTTCTTTATTATATTTTTGATTAATTAGAGAAGTCTGCTACTTGCATGATCAACTCATGAAGTTCTACTAAGAAACATCAATAAAAAGATAAATTCAGTTGTGTGAAACTCAATCTCTAATATATGAAAAGAGAAAGAGTGCAAAGATTATCAGCAAAATGCCATTTAGTATATGAGGTTTTGCATTTATAATATTAATGATATGAATGTGAGAATACTTAACTTCACATTGCCTTTTTAATTCTTCATTAGTCATCATGGGTTATAGTATATTGAGCATTAAAAAAAAGAAAAAAGAAAGCCGCCTCTTCAGTTGACCTCAAATATGTACACACTGTTCATCCATTCATCCTATAGCGCCAGAGCAAAACAGCTTGAGAATCAGAGACCTTTCCTCTTGTATGTCCTCCACTATGCTTTGGTGGCAAATCTTAGCACCTACTTACTGAGACCCACCAAAGAAAATGGGAAGCTGAGAGGCAGCACACTGATGCGTGGCTCACTTAATGCACCAATGCTTAAGTCAGAAATAATTGAGTTTCTCTAGCTTTTGCAATGCAGGTGATAAAAACCTTGCACGCACTAGCAAGCAGTTTACTGCTGGGTTACATTCCCAGCCTCTAATTATTGAGTTTTACTAAGAGCTATTAGTGGCATCGTATAATTTTTTCCACTCCTATTGAAGTGGTAATTTACATTTACTGATATTTAGTTACCTAGAGTCTTTGAATAAACTCTAGTTATAAGACAAATAGAAGTGTATGTGCATCCATTGACTAGTAGACTTGGTTTAGTAGAGGTGGATTATAAATACACCTCATCTGTATAAATACAGCTCATCTGTAGCTATAGCTGAAATTGATTTAAATTTTATGTGTGCCCTTATACATACTTCATCTCAATTTTATAAATAAGGTCTTAGAATGAATCTTTTTCTCTTCTTTGAAAATGATTTATACAGACTTACTTTTACAGTGAATGCTCATTAAAGTTTACCTGTAAGATCCTGTGATGTGATCTATGGCTATGAGGTGATGATTCAGAGACCTTCAGTAATTATGAAATCATGTCCTCTCTTTCTCCCGAGTATATCCTATTTGTCTATGTCTTTCCCTTTCTGTTCTATTTTGGATTTACTCAGACTAAACATTTTCCATTTTTCTGTCCTATACTTACTAGAAGCTAAACATTGTATTGTATAATTGGGCCATTTTTTTCCTTTTTAAATCTCATTTTGTGCATTTTATTCTTCTTAAACAAGTAGTTTGCAGCCTTGTTGATCATTTCTGACTATTAGCTTTTCTGTTTCACAATTTCTGAGTTACACACAAATCCCCATGTCCTTGTCATTTGACTTAATCTTTCCTCTCTTTACATCTTCTTTTCTTCCGAGTTGAATATGCTGCTTTAAAAGATATTTTCTTTCAAATATTTTATACATTTTGTTGATTTCTTTTCTTCTTGATCCATTAGCTACTTGAAGATGTTTTCACTTATTTGTGTATCCTCATCTTTATCTTTTTATAGCTGTCACCTTCTAATTTTGTGGCACTATGGGACTTTTGGAATGCAATGAAATTTACTTTGATAATCTCTGTTGATAGTTTTTAGTTGCATTTTCCTGTTCTCCTCTCCTCCATAGGACCATAGTGATAAAAGATGCTTGAGACACACATGTGGGTTTTATAGTCATGACATCTGGAGATTTTCACTCTGGTCCTCACACTTGTGGGACAAGCACTTGCTCTCCCTGCCATCTCCACACAGATCCTGATGTTTAATTAAATCTATATCCTCCTGCCATCTCCACACAGATCCTGATGTTTAGTTAAATCTATATCCTCCTGCCATCTCCACACAGATCCTGACGTTTAGTTAAATCTATATCCTTATCCTTTGCTCTTCATTGTCTTTGCGTCTTAGGCATTTCATTTCTCCAACTCTGCCTGTGAAGCTGATTCATCCATCTTTTCTCTCAGATATCTCTTCTCTTTTTTATTCAGTGCTATGTTATTAAGCGGATAGAAAGTCATGATAGTGTATTTTCTGGATGGATCTTTCCTCTCCATTTGCATATCTATTTGCAAATTCAGAATATATTTGCTTGCTATTAGTTGGAGGAACAATTTTATCTTATCTACATTGAAAACAAATTTTTGCATACATAGTATACAAAATGTATAATTGGGATAAATGAAAGTTTCCTTGGCCATGGAAAATAGTGAATCAAATTATATTTCCTTAGTCACATATAAGTAGTATTTATCACTTTCATTGTGTTCTCACAAGTTTACAACTATACATAGGTATTATTTTCAATGGACCAACATTTTCTTTCCTCCATCTTAAAGTCAGTCAGTCACAATATTATACAACACTTTTATCACTCCAATCTTCCCACTGCACAAAGACTATTCTTATTTTAATTCATTCTTAGAAATAATTATTAAGATCTGTATACATTTTTATTGTGTTTTTCCATTTTCTTTATATGATTGATAGTTATTTTAAAGAGTAGGTTTATGAGAAAAAAACATATAAACTTGTAGAAACCTAGAATAATTAGCATATTAAAACAGTTGGATAATAGGAAAAACATGGATCTGTCTGCATAGCAGAGGTTAATTTTCATTGGAAACTTCAACTCACTGCAGCATAGAGATACACTGGAGCTTAGTCTGGTCACTGTATGAATAGCGGGTAATATGATGCTTATTGCACTTCTCTGTCCCCTCTTCCAGCTACATCCCATGGAACCTCCATGAGCAAGAGAGGGGGAAATTTGACTTCTCTGAAATCCTGGACCTGGAGTATGTGATCTTTCTGCCTCTGTGAGCTGACCCAAGAAGGATATTCCTGGGGAGGGTGGGGGGTGCAGATACTTGAGATTGAAGAGAAGCCCTTAGTACTTTGAGAACAGAGAGGGCCTGAGTCTAAAGTGTTGTTTGCAGGGTCTGCAACCCAGAATTTGGATATTCCCTAGTCATTTTCCCCATTGTGATGCCTGGAGCTAGTGCAGACCCAGCTCACAGGTCTCTGGCCTCCTACATGTTGCAGTGAGTCCCTAGATATGTTTTCTTTCTTTTTTTAATAAAGTGTGTTATGAAGTTCTCCTCTTAACCTAGCTAGCTCACAAATAATTGAGACTGAGACTAGATTTATTTCTACAGCTTTTTTTTTTTTTTTTTGGTTTTTCGAGACAGGGTTTCTCTGTATAGCCCTGGCTGTCCTGGAACTCACTTTGTAGACCAGACTGGCCTCGAACTCAGAAATCTGCCTGCCTCTGCCTCCCTAGTGCTGGGATTAAAGGCATGCACCACCACGCCCGGCTACTTCTACAGCTTTAAGTGTGCAAAGACTGAGCAGTATTTCTGTCTTTTAACCCCATAAACTAATCTGGCTACCTCGCAGTCAAAATCCCTGTGATACTTGAATTTTAGTACTGACCTGAATCTCTGGGCTCCAGGTGTTTTCTTATCTAACTCCTAGACGGACTCTCTTCCCCATGGATAATCCTCACTTCTGCTCTCTCCTCCAATTTCTGGCTGGGAGGAAATCCAGCCCTATTCTCTCCCCTACTCAGTCATTGACTGAGCAGATAGCTTTATTGATTAATCAGAAAATAATTTAGGAGCTATGTTTACACAACATTGGGACAGAAGATTCTAGAATAAGCATTGTGGCCAGATATGGGGGCACAGAAATTAGCATTTGAATAATATAAGGATAATCTTTTCATAATGCATAATAACATTATGTCTACAATTTTTGTTTGAGGAGAAGCCACTCCTAACTCACCTCTGGTTGAGAGAGAAAGGGAAGGAAGATGTTGACATCTGTACACCCTGTTGTGTCTGTGGGCTCCCTCTATACCCAGCCTCTTTGGACCATCCAAAGAGGGGCTGACTTTGTTTCTCTTTCTAGGGCCTATGTTTTGCTTGCTAAGACTATTGGGCTGTGGGTGATTCTTCGACCAGGGCCCTACATCTGTGCTGAGATTGACCTGGGTGGATTACCTAGGTGAGCTACCATGAGTGAGTCCATGTTGTGACTTAGTAAGGTGTTTTACTTTGCAGTAAGTAATTTTTCAAGCAAGTGAGTATAGTTGTCACTGTCGCTAGTTGTCCTGAATGGAACTCTGAACTTCCTGCCCTGATAGTAGAATGATATCTAGAGAGTGGGGGAGATTTAGATGTCTCTGACATCCTGCTTTTCAGAAGCATACTGGTGATGTGGGTCTTGGTGCATTGAATATGTAGCGATTAAGACCAGTACAAAGACACATTTAGCAATACAGGGCTTGTCATCTTGTTGTTCCACAGAAAAGGTGTAATGCATATCTGCATTCTTTTCATGAACTGAAAGAAAGGGAATCGAGGCTCTAGAGGAATATGATCACAACTACTGTGCTTCTTCTAGAGACCTCAGATGTGTCTCTGGTTGAAGGCAGGTGACCTTTTTCTATACACTGAGATCTCAGCTCCTTCTCTGTCTTCTTGCTTTTCTGACTTGTTTTTTTTTATCATGACACCTACCCTCAGTCCAGTAGATAGAGGCACAGGGTCCTCTTCTGTCATCCTTCTCAGTGTCCTTCTAACCTCTACTTTTAGGTGAGCCTCATTGCTTCTAAGATCAGAAAATAAAACAAAGCTTTTTTTAAAGATAAGGCTCTGCTCCAACTAGGTGATGCATAGAAAAACCATGAGCTTAAATTGTAGGAGTATTGGAGAAACCAGTTCCTGCTTGAATGCTTTCAGGAGCCTGACCCTTCCCTTCCCAGTTCATTGGCCTGTGAACTACTATTCTGCCTGAAGTCTTAGGTATTTGAGGAAAATGTGACCCTGTGCCAGAGGAGTAGAGACTATTGGAAGGGGTTAAGGACCGTATTCTAAAGAGCTGAAGGGAAGTGTGGAAAAAATGCTAAGACTTGGAAGCATTGCCAGGGTCAGTCTTTCAACCTAACTTATTAGAGCTGGGACCATGTGATACAGCTTCCCTGAACAGTTTGAGCATCCCGGTGCGATGGTCATTGTGTAGACAGAGAGACATCCAAGCTATAGGTGGTTCTGAGCAGAGAGATCTGTTGTGCTCTGCTGGCCAGACCCATCCTCTCTCCTGTTTCCTGCTTTACATACTAATGTTTTGCCTCTTGTCCCTAGCTGGCTTCTGCGCAATCCTGTGACAGATCTGAGAACAACCAACAAGGGCTTTATTGAGGCTGTCGATAAGTATTTTGATCATCTGATTCCCAAAATACTTCCTCTCCAGGTGAAAATGTCCCTTCTAAATTCATTTAAAAAAAAAAAAAGCAGTCAGGAGAGTGTTGTAGAAATGAAAGTACTTTATTAACAGCGTTAGAAAAATCTTACACTGAAGTTAGAAGAGCATTAGCATTGTATCACAGGCAGCATGATAGCATCTTAGAGGGAGAGTTTCCAATTCTATAAGACAGGGGAGTTTATGACTATTATAAGTTTTATTGTTTTGTGGTTGGAGGGGTCACATGAACTCCATACTAAGTGACCAGCTTGACCTCGCCTGTATGTCAAGGCAGGAAAACACCAAAGTAAGATTGTAATTTAGACTGCCACAACATATTTTATCCTCTGTCTCAGAGAGTACAAGAAAGCTTGGTCTGATTTCTGATAGGTGGGGGGTCTGCTAGAAGATATGTGATCTAACAACATTCACTTTGGGGAAATACTTGTGGCTTACCATCAAGTAGGCAATTCCCAGTTGCTCTAGGCTACCAAATGGATTGTCTTACAAGTTAGATCTAAACCTTTCAGTTAAGCACGGAATCTTGAATTGATTCTTGTGGCTTTGCCCCAGACCTTCTAAAAAGACACCATATGAGACAGAGAGATAATACAAAAGGTTGTTCCAGTTGAATGTATGTACCAGATACCTGCTAAATTCACTAATCAGCTCACTGATAATGGCTACTCTAAATTACTCCTGTTATTTTAGCTGGTAAATTCTGGGGGAAATGCAATAATGCAATGTGTGTGTGTGTGTGTGTGTGTGTGTGTGTGTGTGTGTAAAATAAAATTTCTCTCATGCCCCACACTATTTTATTTGTCTTTTTAGGAGACAAGCATTTTTTCTTAACCATACTTTTATATAACCCCCCAAAATTTGCATGTTCTCTTAACACAAAGCACAGAACTCCCTGTAGGTGTTTTCTTGTCATTTGAGAAACTATATCCGAAAATTGCCATTCTTACATGCTTTTGTCCTATTCACAGATATTGGAAGTTTTCAGTTTATAATACATAATGTGGTTGATTTGTGCATCAGTTTGTATCTATGTGGTTACTGTCTCTGGTTTGGTATCTCCCAGTGGGAAAAACACGGACACTGTGCACTTCCATTCTTTACAGGATAGCTGATGCTTGAAGAAAATGATGTCTTTCATTTTCAATAGTCAGCCTGCAGCACAGACTGAGGCATGACATTAATGTCCTTATATAATGCCATACAATTTGTAAGACACCAATTGTCCAGTTTTTATAATGTTCTTTGGTCTGATAAGTAAAATATAAATGTCTCTTAAAAGTATGACTGTGACTTAAATAATAAACTTATTGATTATAGCCTGAGACAGGGAAGATAGCCAATTCTCAGGAATTTTCCAAACAGGTGTTTAAAAATGTTATCTTGCAGCTTAGAATGAGATGCTGATGGCTTATGAAACCAACTGTTTTCTTCTTGGATATTGATAGCATCCAGTTAGTTCTTACTGAGCACAGGCTCTGTGCAGCTTCCATGACGATGGGAAAATGGAAACCAATCTGTTTAAAAGGCAAAGAGGAAGGTACATAAAAGAGAGAGAGCTGTGTGAAGTTCCTGCTCACAGGGGTTGTGGGAGTGGAAGCCTATGTAATAGACTAGGTGGGAAGGTGGGTAGTGAGATACGGAAGTGGGTTTGTGGAATTGAGAGCTCACAGCTAATGAATATGAGAAATAGAAAATAAACTCTTGCTCTTATAGCCATAAAACATTGTAAAAGGTAAGACACCTTCAGGAGCTTGTGTGCCTAAAGATGAATGAAGGTGCCTGTCTCCAGCAGATCTGAGAGAAAGCACCATGTCAGTTCTGGTATCTTTATTAGTATCCTGGACTCCAGGTTTTTGCTCCAATAGAAAGATTGTCCTTCAACTGTCATGTGTTTGCTTCTCAGTACCGCCATGGTGGTCCTGTTATTGCTGTCCAAGTAGAGAATGAATATGGCTCATTTCATAAGGATAGGAACTACATGGATTACTTGAAGAAGGTAAGGGTAGTTGCTTTGCATCTATACTTTTATGTCTTGTTTTTTAATTTTGTGTCTTTCCAAAATGCATACATGATTGTCAGCCTTGTTGTGGGTGATATGTGACTTTTCTTGGAGAGATGTGAACAAACTTGTTAAAATACTGATGACAGAAAAAAAAATGATTCCACTCAAGGCAAGCTTAGTGAATCAGTGAGTTTATTGGAGTTTCTTATAGGAGCATGAGAGGTTCAAAGATAGCTGCATCACTGAAAAGCTAGACTGTGCTATCTTTGGAGCTTGCCACATGACTTGCAGGTAATTTGACCTGTTATAGTCTCCTCTCCACAGCAGCTGTTACTGCTTATGTAACCTTGGGGAGGAGCCTTAGGAATCTCCCATTTCAGGAGCTTTCTGATCCATCTACGTTTTGTTTACTTTCAACACAGAAATTGGGAACAAATGGCCTGAACACAGTCATAGTTGTTCAGCTAATATTATTTTTCTTGATTGTTTAAAAAAGCTGGGTGTGATGGAGTACACCTGTAATCTCAACACATGGGAGGCAGAGGCAGGAGGATCAAGAGCTCAAGAGCACCCTCAGTTACACAGCAAATTCAAGGGGAGCCTAGGCTATAGGAAGCCCTATTTTTTATATATACAATGGGAATCAGAAGACATGTCAGAGTCTCTGAAGCTGGTGTTATAGAAGGTTGAGAACTGCTTGGTGTGTGTGCTGGGTACCAAACTTGGGTCCATTGGAATAGCAGTAAATGATTTTAACCGCAGTCATCTCTCTAACCTCATTTGGTGGTATTTAAAGAAGACATGTAAAAATTTAAGAAGATTTAGTACTTTATTTATTTATTTATTTATTATTAGATATTTTCTTTATTTAAATTTCAAATGTTATCCCATTTCATGGTTTCCCCTCCAAAAACCTCTCATCCCTTTCTGCCTTCCCCTGCTCACCAACAGACTCACTACTGCTTCCTGGCCCTGGCATTCCCTTATACTGGGGCATAGAACCTTCACAGGAACAAAGGCCTCTACTCCCACTCATGACCTACTAGGCCATCCTCTGCACATATGCAGCTAGAGACATGAGTCCCACCATGTGTTTTCTTTGGTTGGTGGTTTAGTCCCAGGGAGTTCTGGGGGTACTGGTTAGTTCATATTGTTGTTCCTCCCATGGGGCTGCAAACCCCTTCAGCTCCTTGGGTACTTTCTCTAGTTCCTTCATTGGGGAACCTGTGCTCAGTTCAATGGATGGCTGTGAGCATCCACTTCTATATTTGTCAGGCACTGGCAGAGCCTCTCAGGAGGCAGTTATATGAGGCTCCTGTCAGCAAGCTCTTGTTGGCATCCACAATAGTATCTGGGTTTGGTGGTTGTATATGGGATGGATTCCTAGGTGGGGAAGTCTCTGGATGGTCATTCCTTCACTCTCTGCTCCACACTTTGTCTCTGTAACTCCTCCCATGGGTATTTTGTTACCCATTCTAAGGAGGAACAAAGTATCCACACTTTGGTCTTCCTTCTTCTTGAGTTTCATGTGATTTGTGAATGGTATCTTGGGTATTCCAAGCTTCTGGGATAATATCCACTTATCAGTAAGTGCATATCATGTGTGTTCTTTCGTGATTGAGTTACCTCACTCAGGATGATAACCTTTAGATCCATCCATTCACCTAAGAATTTCATAAATTCATTGTTTTTAATTGCTGAGTAGTACTTCATTGTGTAAATGTACCACATTTTCTGTATTCATTCCTCTGTTGAGGGACATCTGGGTTCTTTCCAGCTTCTGGCTATTATAAATGAGGCTTCTATGAACATAGTGGAGCATGTGTCCTTATTACATGTTGGAGGATCTTCCTGGTATATGCCCAGGAGAGGTATTGCTAGATCCTCTGGTAGTACTATGTCCAATTTTTCTGAGGAACCACAAAACTGATTTCCAGAGTGGTTGTACCAGCTTGAAATCCCACCAGCAATAGAGGAATGTCCTTCTTTCTCCGCATCCTAGCCAGCATCTGCTGTCACCTGAGATTTTGATCTTAGCCATTTTAAAGGAAGCCCTATCTTAAACATCAATAGCAACACTAACACTTAACTTCATGTCTATGATTGTATGTGGCTACATGAACATAATAGGTACACAAGGAAGACCCATGCTTTCTGAGACATCTGTCTGATTTCCAGGCTGTATGTTCCAAGTTTTCAGAATATAGCTCCCCCCTTGCTACAGATATAGTAGGATTTCTTGTTTCTGTTGATAGAAACCATACAGAGTTCAAGCTTTGTGAAGTTGATTAGGACCCAACATGGTTCTCTCCCTGATAACAATTCAGAATTTGAGATCACCAGACATAATAATTTAAAAAAGTAAAATACAAGTTTATTTACAGCAATGTTGTGGTGATAACCTTCTTTGCAAATCTGAGAGGCTCCTGCAAAAGTAGAAGACAGGTAATGGAGTTTTTAAAGGCACACATCACAAATGTCTCAACTGGGGATTTTCTGCTATATGAGGAGTTATGGTTTTGGTTTTTGTTTTATTCTTTTCTTGAGCAAGCAGTGGTTAAGCGAGATTACAGAAGCAGAATGAGCATCTAGTTAATATTGTAGGATAACAATTACATAATAAGAGGAAGGGAGAATAATTTTAGGAAGCAGACCAAGTGGCTCTGAGATCAGTCTCTTCATTAGATTGCTGTCAGAACTTGGCTGTTGACAGGGCTGACGTCAGGGCCATGTTCTAGACATCCTGTGGTCAACAATAATAAGGCCAAGAATAAGATCCTGCTGATCCCAGGGTTTTTCCCTTCCCTTTCCCTTTCCCTTTCCCTTTCCCTTTCCCTTTCCCTTTCCCTTTCCCTTTCCCTTTCCCCTTCCCTTTCCCTTCCTTTCCCTTTTATTTTCTCTTCTCTCTTCTCTCTTCCTTCATTCCTCTCTCTCTCTCTCTCTCTCTCTCTCTCTCTAACATACTAGCTTGAAACTCAGTTTAAAATGGAGCTAGTTTTTAACCACTATAATAGCACCAGATGTCTCCCATCCTTTCTCTCTCTTTGTTGTAATTTATACACTTCCGTAGTGTGGCCATTGAGAAACTCAGCTCTCATTTACCATGGGTGTCAGTGCCCATAGGCCTCCACTGCTTTAGTACAACAACTGGAACTACATCAAGCTGACTCTAACACAACAATTTCTTCATTGCCTAAGTAGTAGATGGTCATTCTACATTCAAGCCTTTCTGTGTTAGTCAATTTCGCACTGCTCCAACAGATACCTTACATACTTTAAATTAAAGTAGTCATGCATGTATGAAAAGTCATGATGAAACCTACTATCCTGTATAATGAATATATGCCAACCAAAAAAATAAAGGATACCTGAAATAATTAACCTATAAGCAGAATAGACTTATGCTGACCCATAGCTTTGTAACTCCAGCCCATGATTGGTTATCTCTAGTGGGATTTGTGTTGAAAGACAATGCATATCACCACACAAATCTAGGCAGAATCAAACCACTTACCTCCTGATCCAGTAGTACAAAGAGAAAGAAATTGGACCACCATCAGTCTCCTTTCAGAACATACCGCCAGTGACCTAAAAGCCTCTCCACTTTTTAAAGTATCTACCATCTCCCACAAGCATCATGCTGCATACCAATTTTTTTTCCATATGGATATTTGGGAGACATTGCATATACCTGTTTTGTAGTTCACACTATCTCCATCTGAACCAAACCATCTTTGTTATTTAATTTTACAATATCTGTTCTTTACCATGAGAGAAAGAAAAGTGGGTTTATAATATTCATTTTCTTAACAGGCTTTGCTGAAGAGAGGGATTGTAGAGCTCCTCTTGACCTCAGATGATAAGAATGGAATTCAGATGGGCTCTGTCAATGGAGGTACTGATTTATAGTCATTGTATAGGACAACCAAAGCTCTTAGCCAGCCAATAGAAACTGTAAAAAAAAGTACCATAGAGAACCAGATGCCTATGATCCTCTTTCTCATGTCAATTGAAATGAATCCCAGAGATTTGATATGATACAAAATGAGGTTCAACATTAAAGCTAAGAGTCCAAACACCACATGTGTGATCCAGCCCCCTCTTCGAACAGAGCATTGATGGAGCTCTTCGTTCTGAGTACATCTTTTAATTTTTAAAATAATTTCCGTAGGTAGGGATCTAGGCTGGTGCAGGACATTGTTTATATCCCCTTACATCCCATCATCATGGATAGTCACACAGGGAACAATAGAATGGATGTAAATGACACACAATATATGGCTACATTCTCAGTTCTGGCATCATAAATCTTAGTCTACTCAAGGTAGACACTTGGCAGATCCCAAAGAATTTAGTTGAACCCCAAAGTGATAATACTATGGGAAAATACCAAGATATGAACATGTGGTTGGGTACAGGAAACATGATGAGGTGATCTTTAGTGCATATAGGTAGCTATTGTGAACTGCTTTCATTGCATTTTATTTTTTTTTTTGGAGGGGGTATAGCTTTGATTCTATACCCTGGAAAGTTTTGAAACTAGGATCAGAAACTTTCCTTCAGTTTCTAGGCATTGTTATGTTAGCTGCCCTGCCTTGGTCCACCTATTTGTCCAAAGTGTGGTTAAATTTAAAAAGATAGTGTTCCTGCATGTATGATTTGGCAATAGTCATGGCAGTCCTTCGTGTTTTCCAGAATGGGTTACAAACAGCATCTTGTTACCACTGTTACTCATCCTGTCCCCCCACCACACACACACCCTAAGTTTCTGATGATCTTTGTCACAATGTTTCAGAAGTACTTCTTTCTTTACAGCATTGACTACTATCAATATGAATTCATTTACTAAGGATTCCTTTATTAAGCTTCATAAAATGCAGGTAAGATTTTAAGCAACATAGAGTTTTATCTGTCTTTTCTCAAGATCTTATTATCTATGAATCTGATGTTAAAGAACACAGGAGCTATGAGGAGATATAACCATTTTACCCTGAACCTTGGTGGGGTTCAAAGCCACTTGGTGAGAAATGGTGAAAAGAAACTTTCTTCCATCATCTCCATTGATGGGTTATGTCAGCGAGATTACTCTGAAAAGCATGAGGGACTTATGTCAGATGAGAAATGAATATATCATGGGGAGAAAATGACATCCTTCCTCTCAGAGGACACAGAGTCAGCCAGTAGGAAGCTTGTTCTCATCTGTTGATGTATTTACTAGAATGTTGGGATTCTGTGCTTGTTGCCATACTGAAAACCCAGAAGAGATATTGGTGGATTATAGGTGTATTCAAGAATTGGAAGGAAATGGTGGGTGTATTTTTTATTAGGTATTTTCTTCATTTCATTTCAAATGCTATCCCAAAAGTCCCCTATACCCTCCCCCTGAATTGCTCCCCTACCCACTCACTTCCACTTCTTGGCCTTGCCATTCCCCTGTACTGGGGTATATAAAGTTTGTAAGACCAAAGGGTCTCCCTTCCCAATGATAGCCGACCATGCCATCTTCTGCTACATATGCAGCTAGAGATACGAGCTCTGGGGTTCTGGTTAGTTCATATTGTTCTACCTATAGGATTGCAGATCCCTTCAGCTCCTTGGATACTTTTCCTAGCTTCTCCATTGGGGGCCCTGTGTTCCATTCTATAGATGACTGTGAGCATCTACTTCTGTATTTGCCAGGCATTGGCATAGCCTCACAAGAGACAGCCATATCAGGGTCCTGTCAGCAAAATCTTGCTGGCATATGTAATAGTGTCTGTGTTTGGTGGCTGATTATGGGATGGACCCCCAGGTGGGGGCAGTCTCTGGATGGTCCATCTTTTCATCTTAGCTCCAAATTTTGTCTCTGTATCTCCTTCCATGGGTATTTTATTCCCTATTCTAGGGAGGAATGAAGTATCCTTGCATTGGTCTTTCTTCTTCTTGAGTTTCTTGTGTTTTGCAAATTGTATCTTGGGTATTCTAGGTTTCTGGGCTAATATTCACTTATCAGTGAGTGCATATCAAGTGACTTCTTTTGTGATTGGGTTACCTCACTCAGGATGATATCCTCCAGATACATCCATTTGCCCAAGAATTTCATAAATTCATTGTTTTTAATAGCTGAGTAGTACTTCATTGTGTAAATGTACCACCTTTTCTGTATCCGTTCCTCTGTTGAGGGACATCTGGGTTCTTTCCAGCTTCTGGCTATTATAAATGAGGCTGCTATAAACATAGTGGAGCATGTGTACTTATTACCAGTTGGAACATCTTCTGGGTATATGCCCAGGAGAGGTATTGCTGGATCTGCTGGTAGTACTATGTCCAGTTTTCTGAGGAACCACCAGACTGACTTCCAGAGTGGTTGTACCAGCTTGTAATCCCACCAGCAAAGGAGGAGTGTTCCTCATTCTCCACATCCTCACCAGCATCTGGTGTCACCTGAATTTTTGATCCTAGCCATTCTGACTAGTGTGAGGTGGAATCTCAGGGTTGTTTTGATTTGCATTTCCTTGATGATTAAGGATGTTGAACATTTATTTCAAGTGCTTCTGAGCCCTTCGGTATTCCTCAGTTGAGAATTCTTTGTTTAGCTCTGCACCCCATTTTTAATGGGGTTTTTTGAATTTCTGGAGTTCAGCTTCTTGAGATCATTGTATATATTGGATATTAGTCCCCTATCAGATTTAGGATTGGTAAAGATGATTTCCTAATCTGTTGGTGGTTTTTTTGTCTTATTGACAGTGTCCTTTGCCTTACAGAAGCTTTGCAATTTTATGAGGTCCCATTTGTCGATTCTTAATCTTACAGCACAGGCCATTGCTGTTCTGTTTAGGATTTTTTTCCCCTGTGCCCATATCTTTGAGGCTTTTCCCCACTTTCTCCTCTATAAATTTCAGTGTCTCTGGTTTTATGTGGAGGTCTTTGATCCACTTAGACTTGAGCTTTGTACAAGGAGATAGGAATGGATCAATTTGCATTCTTCTACATGATAACCGCCAGTTGTGCAACCACCATTTGTTGAAAATGCTGTCTTTTTTCCACTGGATGGTTTTATCTCCCTTGTCAAAAATCAAGTGTCCATAGGTGTGTGGATTTATTTCTGTGTCTTCAATTCTATTCTGTTGATCTGTCTGTTGCTGTACCAGTATCATGGAGTTTTTATTACAATTGCTCTGTAGTATAGCTTGAGGTCAGGCATGGTGATTCCACCAGAGGTTCTTTTATTGTTGAGAATAGTTTTTGCTATCCTAGGTTTTTTATTGTTCCAGATGAATTTGCAAATTGCCCTTTCTAACTCAGTGAAGAATTGAGTTGGAATTTTGATGGGGATTGCATTGAATGTGTAGATTACTTTTGGCAGGATAGCCATTTTGACTATATTAATCCTGCCAATCCAAGAGCATGGGGGATCTTTCCATCTTCTGAGATCTTCTTTAATTTCTTTCTTCAGAGACTTGAAGTTCTTGTCATACAGATCTTTCATTTCCTTAGTTAGAGTCACACCAAGGTATTTTATATTTTTTGTGACTATTGTGAAGGGTCTTGTTTCCCTAATTTCTTTCTCAGCCTGTTTATCCTTTGTATAGAGAAAGGCCATCAATTTGCTTGAGTTAATTCTATATCCAGCTACTGAACTGAGCTGTTTATCAGGTTTAGGAGTTCTCTGTTGGAATTTTTAGGGACACTAATATATACTATCATATTATCTGCAAATAGTGATATTTTGACTTCTTCCTTTCCAATTTGTATCCCCTTGATCTCCTTTTGTTGTGTAATTGCTCTGGCTAAGACTTCAAGTACTATATTGAATAGGTAGGGAGAAAGTGGGCAGCCTTGTCTAGTCCCTGATTTTAGTGGGATTGTTTTAAGTTACTCTCCATTTACTTTGATGTTGGCTACTGGTTTGCTATAGATTGCTTTTATTTCCATGACTTTTATCATAAATGTGTGTTGGATTTTGTCAAATGCTTTCTCAGCATCTAACGAGATGATCATGTGATTTTTGTCTTTGAATTTGTTTATATAGTGGATTACATTGATGTATTTCTGATTATTAAACCATCCCTGCATCCCTGGGATGAAGCCTACTTGTTCATGATGGATGATCGTTTTGATGTGTTCTTGGATTCGGTTTGCGAGGATTTTATTGAGTACTTTTACATCGATATTCATAAGGGAAATTGGTCTGAAGTTCTATTTCTTTGTTGGATCTTTGTGTGGTTTAGGTATCAGAGTAATTGTGGCTTCATAGAATGAATTGGGTAGACTACCTTCTGTTTCTATTTTGTGGAATAGTTTGAGGAGATTTGGAGTTAGGTCTTCCTTGAAGGTCTGATAGAACTCTGCACTAAACTTATCTGGTCCTGGGCTGTTTTTGGTTGGGAGACTATTAATGAATGCTTCTATTTCTTTAGGGGAAATGGGACTGTTCAGATCTTTAATCTGATCCTGATTTAACTTTGGTACCTGGAATCTGCCTAGGAAGTTGTCCACGTCATCCAGGTTTTCAGGTTTTGTTGAGTCTAGCCTTTTGTAGTAGGATGTGATGATGTTTTGGATTTCCTCCGGATCTGTTGTTATGTCTCCTTTTTCATTTCTGATTTTGTTAATTAGGATACTGTCCTTTTGCCCTGTAGAAAGTCTGGCTAAGAGTTTATTTATCTTATTGATTTTCTCAAAGAACCATCTCCTGGTTTGGTTGACTCTTTGAATAGTTCTTTTTGTTTCCACTTGATTGATTTCAGCCCTAAGTTTGATTATTTTCTGCTTTCTACTCCTCTTTGGTAAATTTGCTTCCTTTCATTCTAGAGCTTCTAGGTGTGCTGTCAGACTGCTAGTGTATGCTCTCTCTAGTTTCTTTTTGGAGGCACTCAGGTCTGAGTTTTCTTCTTAGGACTGCTTTCATTGTGTCCATAAGTTTGGGTATGTTGTGACTTCATTTTCATTAAATTCTAGAAAGTATTTAAGATCTTTCTTTCTTTCTTTCTTTCTTTCTTTCTTTCTTTCTTTCTTTCTCTCTCTCTCTCTCTCTCTCTCTCTCTCTCTCTCTCTTTCTTTCTTTCTTTCTTTCTTTCTTTCTTTCTTTCTTTCTTTCCCAAGGTATCATTGAGTAGAGTGTTTTTCAGTTTCCACGTGAATGTTGCATTTCTATTATTTATGCTGTTATTGAAAATCAGCCTTATTCTATGGTGGTCTGATAGGATGCATGGGATAATTTCAATATTTTTGTATCTGTTAAGGCCTGCTTTCGATTATATGGTCAATTTTAGAGGAGGTACCATAAGGTGCTGAGAAGAAGGAATATCCTTTTGTTTTAGGATAAACTTTGTTCTGTAGATATCTCTTAAATCTGTTTGTTTCATAAGTTCTATTAGTGTCCATGTGTCTCTGTTTAGTTTCTGTGTCCAGGATCTGTCCATTGGTGAGAGTGGGGTATTGAAGTCTACCACTATTGTTGTGTGAGGTGCAATGTGTGCTTTGAGCTTTACTAAAGTTTCTTTAATGAATGTGGCTGCCCTTGCATTTGGAGCATAGATATTTAGAATTGAGAGTTCATCTTGGTAGTTTACCTTTGATCAGTATGAAGTGACCCTCCTTGTCTTTTTTGATAACTTTGGGTTGGAAGTCAATTTTACTTGATATTAGAATGGCTACTCCTGCTTGTTTCTTTGAACCATTTGCTTGGAAAATTGTTTTCCATCATTTTTCACTCTGAGGTAGTGTCTGTCTTTGTATCTGAGGTGGGTTTCTTGTAAGCAGCAAAATGTTGGGCCCTGTTTGTGTACCCAGTCTTTTAGTCTATGTCTTTTTATTTGGGAATTGAGTCAATTGATGTTAAAAGAAATCAAAGAAAAATAATTGTTGCTTCCTGTCATTTTTGTTGTTAAAGTTAGGATTCTGTTCTTGTGGCTGTCTTCTTTTAGTTTAGTTAAAGGATTACTTTCTTGCTTTTACTAGGGTGTAGTTTCCATCTTTGAGTTGGTGTTTTCCCTTTATTATCCGTTGAAGGGCTGGATTCCTGAAAAGATATTGTGTGAATTTGGTTTTATCTTGGAATAATTAGGTTTCTCCATCTATGGTAAAATTTTGCTGTGTATAGCAGCCTGGGCTGGCATTTGTGTTCTCTTAGGGTCTGTATAACATCTGTCCAGGATCTTCTGGCTTTCAGGATTCTTCTGGTGAGAAGTCTGGAGTAATTCTAATAGGCCTCCCTTTATATGTTACTTGACCTTTTTCCCTTATTGCTTTTAATATTCTGTCTTTATTTAGTGCATTTGTTGTTCTGATTATTATATGTCAGGAAGAATTTCTTTTCTGGTTCAGTCTATTTGGAGTTCTGTAAGCTTCTTATATGTTCATTGGCATCTCTTTCTTTAGGTATGGGAAGTTTTCTTCTATAATTTTGTTGAAGATATTTGCTGGCCCTTTAAGTTGAAACTCTTCATTCTAATCTACTTCTATTACCTGTAGGTTTGGTCTTCTCGTATTGTCCTGGATTTTGTGGATGTTTTGGGTTTGGATTTTTTTGGATTTTGCATTTTCTTTGATTGTTGTGTCCATGTTCTCTATGGAATCTTCTGCACATGAGAGTCTCTCTTCCATCTCTTGTATTCTGTTGCTGATGCTCACATCTGTGGTTCCTGATTTCTTTCCTAGGGTTTCTATCTCCAGAGTTGTCTCTCTTTGGGTTTCCTTCATTGTTCCTACTTCCATTTTTAGATCTTGGATGGTTTTGTTCAATTCCACTGCCTGTTTGGTTGTGTTTTCCTGTAATTCTTTAAGGCATTTTTATGTTTCTTCTACCTGTTTAGCAGTGTTTTCCTATAGTTCTTTAAGGACTTCTACCTGTTTAGCAGTGTTCTCCTGTAATTCCTTGAGTGATTTTTGTGCTTCCTCTTTAAGGGCTTCTACCTGTTTAGCAATGTTCTCCTGTATTTCTTTAAGTGAGTTATTAATGCCCTTCTTAAAATCTTCTACCACCATCATGAGATGTGGTTTTAAATATGCTTTTTGCTTTTTGGGTGTGTTGGGGTATCCAGGATTCGCTGTGGTGGGCGTACTGGGTTCTGATTATGTCCAGTGTTCTTGGTTTCTGTTAGTAAGATTCTTACATTTGCCTTTCACCATCTGGTAATCTCTGGTGTTAATGTTCAATCTGTCTCTGGCTGGAGCTTGTTCCTCCTGTGATTCTGTTAGCCTCTTTCAGCACTCCTGGGAGTCAGTCCAACTCTCACCTGAGTTCCAGTGGTCAGAGCACTCTCTGTAGGCAAGCTCTCCTCTTGCAGGGCAGGTTCCAGGAGTCTGCAGCTCTGATACACCTTCTGATTACTGGGGTCAGAGCCCTCCCTGTAGGCTGACTCTCCCCTGGCAAGAAAGGTGCCCAAGGGTCTGGGTCTCAGCTCTGCCTCCTGGTTAAGGATTAAGCCCTGACAGGACCCTGTCCAAGAAGCTCTGTTGCTTCTGTCACCCAAGTGCTCTCAGGTGATCATGAGTTCCTGGGTGTGCTAAGGGTCCTGCAGTGTGGAGAGTCCTCTGGGTCCCCAGTTGCCCTCTGCCGGGTTCAGGCAGAAGATGGCTGGGTTGGCCCCGACCTGGGCGGGGCTCTCCTGTCCCTGTTCCTGTTGGAACAAGACCCTCCACGACTCCCTGGAGCTGATGTTGCGTTCCACCCACCCATGATCCAGAGGTGATCCTGAGGTCCTGTGACATGGAGAGTACTCTGCAGCCCCTAGTGGCCTCCACTGGTTTCAGAAGGAAGACGAAATGGGTGTATTTAAAACCATTCTTAAAGAATGTAGACTTTTCTTTCTCAGGCCTTCAGTTTGGAGAAGCAACCGTTGCTGTGATGTAACACCATGACCAAGGCAACGTGGGGAGAAAAGTATTTATTTCAGCTCACACTTCCAGGTGACAGTCCATCACTTAGGGAAGTCAAAGTAAGATCTCAAAGCAGGAACCTGGAGGCAGGAGCTGATGCAGACAGAGATCATGGAGGGATGCTGCTTGTTTTCTTGTTCCCCATGGCTTGCTCAGCTTATTTTCTTAGAGAACCTAGGACCACCAGCCCAGGGTTGGCACCACCCACAATGGTCTGGGCCCTCCACTACCAATCACTAATTAAGAAAATGCCTTAAAGCTGGATCTCATGGAGTCATTCTTTGAACTGAATTTTTCTCTTTTTAGATAACTCTAGCTTGTGTCAAGTTGATGTAAGACTAGACAGCATACAAGGTTAATTAGATGTTAAAAGCTTTTGTGAAATACTAGGTAGAAAATTTTGCAGTAGGTGGAATCTTAATGTATGTCTCTCCTCTTTCTTTGAAAGTGGTATTGGGTGGAACTTTCTATTCTGAATATGGTCCCTTTTACTTTGCTCTGAAAGTCAAAGTTGATCAGAACCTCCCATGGGTAGGATCCTCCATTTTTCACTTTAGATAAAAAAGTGTTCCTTTTCTGCCTTCTTTTATTCTCTCTCTCTCTCTCTCTCTCTCTCTCTCTCTCTCTCTCTCTCTCTCTCTCTCTCCCCCCCATTTATGTAAGCTAAGCATGGTAGAGATAACATATATCAGTTATCTTGTCTTTGAAATAAATTCACATGCTTGTCCTTCAGCATGCTGGTCTGGGAAGGATCCAAGGAGATGGTAAATTTGTCTTCCTTTGGTGTAGTTTACTTTATTCTGTAGTGATGGATCCAGAACTTTCGACTTTATTTGTAAGAATGTCAGCGAGGGGTTAGTACTTAGTAGTATAATATAGAGTCCTTTCTACTTTTCTTTTTAGAAAGTGTGTGTGTGTGAGAGAGAGAGAGAGAGAGAGAGAGAGAGAGAGAGAGAGAGATCGTATATCACAGTGTATGTGTGGAGGTCAGAAGACATCTTTGTGGGATAAATTCTTTCCTTTTGCCTTTACCTGGGCTCTGGAGATGAAACAGCCAAGTCCTTTTACCCACTGAGCCCCCCCAGTCCCCTGTTCATTTTTTGGCCATCAGTTTGTTACTACTTTAGTCTTTCCAGGTTTCTATCAGCACCTTTTCTTGTGGGTGAAAGGGTGAAATGGCCCATTCTTTGGATGAGAAAACCCACAGAGTGCAGACTAATGAGAAGGGTTCAGTATCTGAATTAATTGCTATACATCGTCTTTAATCCCAACTTCTTCTGGTAACTTAACAAGTGGAACAATTATGGTAGAGACTAGAAAGTCTTTTTCCTTTATACACAACTTTAAAATGACTTAGGTTTGCTTTGAGGTGCTACACTCATCCAGAGCTGAACCATAAGTAAAGCTTAGTGGTTATTTTGAAAAGATTAGCCAGTGTCTTTTTCTTTAACTAAAGTTCTATTTATCTTTATTTTACACTTGACTATTTTACTGTTGCAGTGAACTATCTATGTGTGGTGGTTCCAGAGACCAGATTAGGGTGGCAGATCTGTAGGAACTGGAATAGTTGTAGGATGCCACATGGGTGTTAAGAAACAAAACAAAACAAAACAAAACAAACCCAAGTCCTCTGCAAGAGCAGGCAGTGCTTTTATCTATGGAGCCATCTCTCTAGCCTCACCAGCGCCTTATTAAGCAGATGGTTCATCTTTTCCATTGCTCCTAAACATAGTCTGTACAAACAGTATTTGATGGAATGGACAGCACTGAGAATCAGGATGCCCATGATGAGCATAATCTTCAGGTCATTTAGAAATCTTTACTCGCTGTTTAAGCCACTTCAGAAACAAAGGACCTCTCTTTACTATCTTGAGTAGAGCTTGGCACTTCAAACTTGAAAGGGGTTTTCTTTTTTTTTCCCAATTTTTATTAGATATTTTCTTCATTTACATTTCAAATGCTATCCCCAAAGTCCCCATACCCTCCCCCATCCCTCACCCTGCTCCCCTACCCACCCACTTCCACATCTTGGCCATGGTGTTCCCCTGTACTGGGGCATATAAAGTTTGCATGACCAAGGGGCCTCTCTTCCCAATGATGGCCGACTAGGCCATCTTCTGCTACATATGCAGCTAGAGACATGAGCTCTGGGGATACTGGTTAGTTCATATTGTTCTTCCACTTACAGGGTTGCAGACCCCTTCATTTTCTTGGGTACTTTCTCTAGCTCCTCCCTTGGGAACTCTGTGTTCCATCTAATAGCTGACTGTGAGCATCCACTTCTGTGTTTGCCAGGCACTGGCATAGCCTCACACAAGACAGCTATATTAGGGCCCTTTCAGCAGTATCTTACTGGTGTATTCAATAGTGGAAAGGAGTTTTCTTGACCAATATTTAGTTATCATGGCTGTATCCTCAGTTCTAGAAGGCTATTCCACCAGTCTGAAACCTGGTTTTTCCCCATTCATTTGTTGTCAACCAGTATCTTCTCTTTCCTTCCAACTTTATTGATACCTGATAGGAAAGAAGCCCCACAGCAGTCTTTGAGACTTCCCAAGTCTTCAGCTAAAAATCTCACCAAAGATAGCACAGGATGTTTCATATAATATTGTATGTATGTATGTATTTAATGTATAGACATATTTGTTTTTATTTTTATTTGTTATTTTATTTATTTACATTTCAAATGTTGTCCTCCTTCCTAGTTTCCCTTCTGCAGACCATCTATTCCATTTCCCCTCCCCCTGCCTCTATGTGAGTGCTCCTCCTCACACCCACCCACTCCTGCCTCACCATTCTAGCATTTCCCTAAGCTGGGGCATTGAGCTTCCACAGGTCCAGGGGCCTCCCCTCCCATTGATGTAAGATAATGCAAAACTCTGCTACATATGCAGCTGGAGCCATGGGTCCCTCCATGTGTACTCTTTGATTAGTGGTTTATTCCCTAGAAGCTCTGGAAGGTCAGGTTAGTTGATACTGTTGTTCTGTCAGTGGGGATGCAAATTCCTTCAGTTCTTTCAGTTCTTCCCCTAACTCCTCCCACTGGGGTCCCTGTGCTCAGTCAAATGGTTGACTAAAAGCCTGGGCCGAAGAGATAGCTCAGCCCTTAAAGGCTATGCTCACAGCCAAAAAATATAATATTTTTATTAATTATTGGAATGTTTCAGACATGGATACAATGTATTTGATGAACATAGCCTCTCCCACTTCTACCCCAGCTCCTCTCAGGTCTACTCCCAGCTCACCTCCTCCTAACTTTATGTCTTCTTCTTCTTTTTTAAAAATAAACTATGGAGTCCAATTTGTGCAGCTCATATACTCAGTGATGGGTAGTTGGGCCATCACTGGTGATTGGTTAACCGTCCAGGGGCTACACTCTTAAAGAAACAGAACTCTCTCTCTCTTCCAGTAGTCATCAACAGTAAACCTCTCTGTGCCCTCTATGTTGGATTATCAACTGGCTTGCTCATGTATAGGTCTTGTGCAGGTAAACAAGCAAAATTTTTGAAACTCTGAAATGATATATCATAGGAGAAAGAGGCTTTTGATGTTATATTCTTGCATTCAAAAGCAAATAACCGTCTTCTGGCTTTGTCTTCAAGTAAAAACAAATAAAATACCAAAACTAAAAAAAAAAAAAAAAAAAAAATGCCCCCTCAAACAAACAAAACCCAAACTAAATAAAACTCAAACTAGCTCATCAAATACACCCACAAAACAAACAAACAAACAAACAAATCTCCGAACAATACTGAAGGATCAAAATTGAAAACCATTCATTATTTCCCAGAATAACAGTCATTGAAAGTTTGACATGGTGAAATGAATATATTATACTGCATATTTATAGCTCCCAGTGTTAGTGGGAACTATTGTCCAAGTGAAACTCCACTTAGTGCAGTTAGTGACTATGTAGTTCCAAGTATTTTCAGCTGGTACTGCACCATACATCCTAGGAAACAAGTTGTAAGAAGAAAAAGACAAACAGAGAATTCAAATGCATAGTTTTCAGAGAAATACATTTTCCTGGATCTTGCCACCCTCTGGTTTTTAGCTTGTGCTAACAGTGCAACCTCAAAAATCTAGAACTGCTGTACAAACTTCATACAATGGAAATGACTTACTTTGTGCCAGCTCACACTGCAGAGTACCCTAAGCAAGATCAGGTGGTGGTTTAAGCCTCAAAAATGGAAGAGCCCCAGTATAGTTGTACCCAGACTAGAACTCATCAACTCCTAAGGAAAGCCAGACAGCCAAATGAATGGAGTACTTTAAATACAAAATAAACAAATAAGTATTTTTCAACAAAATGAAACAGATGAGGAGCTACCAAACAGCTAAGGTTCAAGCTAGAGCCCCCTGGCTGTCAAAAGCCCAAACCCTCTTTCTTCTACCAATGAGTTATTTATTGACAACCAAAGCTAAGAGCTAGAAAGATATGAGAATCCTGGGACATAATGTGTCTTCCAGGAGCTGCTAGGATATCCCAGAATTTCAGCACAGGGCTATCTGTGAGCAGTTGGGGCTCTTCTTCTCTAATGGTTTATGGTCCCTTGGTGGGAGTGGACAGGAGCCATCCTGCTTTGAGTTCTTTCTCTTGGTTGGCTCCATCAAAACATTACCAGAGAGTGCGGATTTTACTGCTCCATGCTCTACTGGAGAGCCAGGAGGTGGAAGAAGAGCAAAAGAAATGTGTTGGTTCAGCCTTTGGCTTGAGGAAAATGGAACCCTTTTCCTTCCGATCCCTGTCTTCAGTGAGAGATGCTAGGCAGCAAGGGGTTTTATGGACAGAGGGTAGAGCATTCGTGGCCAGGTAGAGTCCTTTTCAGACTGCACTCTCCTGTCATCGTTCCTTTGAAAGTCATGCGGGGCAGGGCTTTTCTCCTGAAGGCAATGACTCTTTTTCTTCAAAGTCACAGCTGAACCTGACCTAGAGGTCAGTGGATGGGCCACTGAAAGATTTCGAGAAAGTCTGGAAAAGAAGTTAGTAAGTACCTGGATCCTTCTACTCTGTTAGCATCACATACCTCAAGAGATCGGAAAGGAAGCTCAGCGGTGCTTCCTGACAAAAATCCCATTTGGATTGATTTCTTTTTTCTTCATATAGCAGCTGTACATTAGTTAATAAGCAACTTGAGGAAGGACATTCATTTTTTTTTGTCATTGTTGTTGGTTTTTGTTTTCTTATGGAGTCAGAAGGTTCACTCCTGACTTGCTTGGCATCACATGCTTTGGCAAAGCATCAGACTAGATACAGAAAGTGAGATAGGATGGGGCCAAGGGAAAAATACTCCAAAGTGCCCTCCCAAAGTGACTTCCATTTCTTAGCTAGGTGTGTCCACCTCCAAAGGTTTCCAGAAACTACCAGAGCAGTGCTCCCACATGGAGCACATGAGCATGTGGGGCAACATTTCATATTCAAACTTTGGGAGTAGCTACCATTTGCTAAGCACTTGTGTGCCAGACACTGTACTGGGTGTTTATTATTGCGCAACTCTCCCAGGGCAATGTGGTAGGTCCTGTTGCTGTCTCCACTTTATAAGGAGATCAGGACATGGAGGGATATAGAAACTCATGCACAGAGCTTGGATTTGATAGTTACATATGAGTGCTGCTGATTCAACTAGATTCAATTGGAGACCACTCAGCAATTATCACTGAGTCAAAAGCCACATGCATTGCTTAAGCAAATGAAGACACCTGGGACAGGGCTGTAGGCAGTAACATTCCATGGTGTCTCTGTCAGATGCCACCTGTACCTTCTCTCAATCATTCCAGTAAGATGTGGTCATGATCCTTCTTGTTTATTTTAATTTTAGTTTATATGAAGAAAGGCATATAGGACCCTTCCCCCAGCTAATTATCTTCTTGATATCGTTCTCCACCAATTTTAAAAATTAGATTAATATCTGCCTTGAGGTTTTCTTTCAAAATAGTTTTTGTTCCCTGCATCTCTGGATTGAATTTATTTTTATTTACCTACATTTTTTCCTGGTTAAAACCTATACATTATTTGTGTTGATTATTTTCTCTTCATATAAACCCTTATTAGTATCAATTTTCCTATATTTACATCATACTAATTTTGGTATATTATATTTCCATTGAATCCAAAGCATTCAAAAATGTCTCTTGAAACTTTTCTATATTCCAAGTTTAAAATATATTGTTAGAATTCTGAATTTTTAGGGATTTTCCAATCATTCCTAATTTTCATTTTACATTTAATGTGTGTATATTTGTGTGTGTATGTGTGTGAGTGAGAGAGAGAGAGGGAGAGAGAGAGAGAGAGAAAGAGAAAGAGAGAAAGAGAGAATTGGTGTGTGCAGACAAAATTTTAATACATTTTGCTCAAGCTCAGGACTCGCTATTAGGATATTACTTTTTGAACAAGAGCCTTCTTTGTTCAACACACTTGAGAATGCTTCTGGAAGTGGTATGAATACAGTTATTAACTTGAAAGTATGTGTGGTCAAGGGTTTAGGCAGTCATGAGATACATTTTAAAAGGAATGCCCATATTTTAGGTAAAAATGAGTTCTGGAGAGTTGGGAAATATATGATTTTGATTTATTTTTGCATAGTCTGTGCTAATGAGTCATTGGTGGTCACAGCCATGGCACAGTGTGAGGGTTAGGATTGTGGCTGCAGGAACTACACACTCACTAGTTCAAATCCCAGCTAAAGCACTTTTGGGCTGAGCTAAGTTGTACAGTAGCCTATGTTTGTAGTAACTTAAGCTTTTCCATTTGTGCAGTGGGAGTAGTAGTTTATCACTGTGGGTCTTTAAATAGCACTACTTAAATAAAATTCTTTACTCCGTGCCTCATAATAGTAAAAGTTCAATAACTACTAGTCATTTTGATGCGTTCATAATTATTTTATTACCATAAAAGGCATAATTCATAAATATGTAAAACTTTAAGATCTTTACATAAAAATTTATTAGCAAAAGTTACAAAATAAGTACTGTTAGAAATAAAAATTATATGAATATGAGAGTTTGTATCAAAACAGGAGAATCTCTGAGTTGGGCAAAAGGTGGAAAACATTGCTGGCGATCTCCCTCATGGGAGCCTTTTGTTCGGCTCTATTTTCCTTTGTTACACTGAATGTTTGACTTGCTTTGTTTATAGAGTGATAAGCCCATTATGATTATGGAATACTGGACTGGCTGGTATGACTCGTGGGGGAGTAAACACATTGAGAAAAGTGCAGAAGGTAAGTGAACCATTGGCTTTGACTCAGAGTCAGGAAGGCCCTGTGCCCTGGATCATTCACATTCCTCTCTGCTTATTGACATTCCTGTGCAGACATGAACATCCATCTAACCTGTGCTAATTACGAGCACTGACCATGGTCATGTGCATACACAGTATGGTACCTACCCTACAGCAATCTTACAATTAAACAAAACAAACAGATTGTTAGAAATTAAAACATCACTGTCCAGTCCGTGTTTCTCAGACCGTGTGCTGTAGGGAAACAGGTGCAGTCAGAGAACCAGGATAGGAAATGGTTCTGCTCAGTGAGTTTGACATTCCTACAAATGCTTCGGGAGCATTCGCATGATGTCATACTCATCCCTAGGAAAGATGACTTTATAGCATTGTCAACAAAATGGTGGTGGTTACCAGGAGCCCACAAGCAGTGAAAGATGAGAACTTGGATCTTGGGCTCTGAGAACAGGACTTTAATCTCAAGACTTCAACAGTGAGTAGCTTTGTGACTTGAGGCAGGTTTCTTTTACTTCTGAGTCAAAATGTTTGTTTCCTCCCACCCCCCAACAAAATAAAGATTATTTAACTTAGATACCAGTAGATGAATGGATAAAAAGAATGTGGTAAATATGCACAATGGAGTATTATTCAACCCTACAAGAAGGAAATCCTGTCATGTGTGGCAGCAGCCTTGGAACCGGAGTTCTCTGTGTTAAGTGAGGTCACCCAGATAAAGGATGACAAGTTCGATTTCTCCTGCATTTATGGAAATTAAAAATAAATGTTGATCTTGTAAAAGAGCAGAGTAGAATAGTAGTTATCAGAGAGTGAGAAGGATGGAGAGAAGAGGAAGAAGCCCAGTGAGGGACCCCGAAATGCAGCCAGAAGGGAGACAATAGGGGGGTGCCTTCTGTAACGTAGTGAGACAAATACTTGTTAAAAACAATCTGTGTGACATTCACAATGACTAAGAAAAGTGACTGTAAAGACCCAGCCTAAAATGATCAGTGGTTAATGACACAGATACACTCCTTAGCCCGGTTTGGTTATTGTGATTTGTACACAAGTATCAAATTACCATGAAGTCACCCGTAAAAGCATCCAAAGACTACATCTCAGTAAAATATGATATAAAAATCCCTTCTTCAAAAGTGAAGAGTGGGGGAAGTCTAGGATTGTTGAAAAGGTTTAATGCTGCCCCTCAGAACAATGCCTGGCAGTTTCCGTTCACTTAGCCAAAGTGTGTTGCCAGGAAGCTATTTTGTTGCAGCTATAGGACAAGCTCACTTGCCCTGAAGTGGGAGAATTGCCTAAGTATTGGTGTCTGAAAAACAGGCAGTGTTTAGCTTTGGACTGTAGAAAGCCTGACTGCCACACCATTTAAGCTCTTAGAGGAGCAACATCAGCATCACCCCACCCTGGCTACCAAGCCACAGATCTGTGGTCTCTTGTGTCTGGGGCACAGTGTCTTGATTGTTATGCAAAGTTTTCATCAGTTAATTGACTCCTCATTCCCATGATGGTGTGGGAATTAAAGCCTTCCTTTATTGGTAGCAGAGCAGAAGCCCAGAGAGAAAATAAGCCATATGTGGACTTACAAACAGTAGAGAGTACAGTCAAAGCTGAGGCCCATGCTGGACTGCCATCTTCCAGTTTCCATGGCAACCAGAGGGAAGAGGAGTTCATTGTTAAATATGCTGGAAAATGGAAGTTTCTGTGACCAAAGATTATAACTACCACAGGCACAGTACAGTAACACAGTGCTTTTTTCCCCCCAATTTTATTAGATATTTTCTTCATTTACATTTCACATGTTATCCCGAAAGTCCCCTAAACCATCCCCTACCCACCCACTCCCACATATTGGCCCTGGTGTTCCCCTGTACTGGGGCAGATAAAGTTAACACAGTGCTTTTAACTCAACACTTTTTAGAAACATGGTCCTGGGAAGGTAGGAATGAGGGCATACTCACGATTTGTAAATAAGTTAAAAAATTTAGATATTTATAAGCCAAAAGTTTTAGACTATCATTTAATACATGCAGTTTGGGGATCAATTTGTGGCAAAGCTATAGTGGAAAAAAATGAAAATACAAAAAGAAATTAAAAGAACAGAAAAGTAAAGAAATAAAAAAGCTGCAAGTTCCTGGACTTAGTTTTCAAGAGTAGTTCTGGATGGTTCCACCTACTTAATGGTGAAAAAGATAACAAGATTGACTGTGCCGAACAGAGCTGGAGATGATAGTTTTCACCTGAGACCTCAGTCTTCCTTTTGTTTTTAATCTCTTCTTTTCCAACAGAAGTTCGACACACAGTAAATAAATTCATCAGCTATGGACTCTCTTTCAACATGTATATGTTCCACGGTGGAACCAACTTTGGTTTCATAAATGGAGGCCGCTATGAAGATAATCACGTCAGTGTTGTGACTAGCTATGGCAAGTGGTGATGGCGTGGTCACTTCCCTGGGGTGGGTGGGCCTACAGCTTTGGGGAGGAGACTCCAGAATCATGCTCTTGTATTACGAGGCCCTAACAAGCAATGCATTCCGAGAATTGAGGCTTTTCATCTGCTTTCCTTGACTCCTTAACATTTATGCTGCCCAGCCAGCTGTCATTCTAGCAGGCAAGCTTCTGAGCACTAAATGCTCTGCTTCACTCTTGTGCGCTGACCCCAGTGCTCTCAGATCTAGCTCAGCAGGACTAGGATCTGGGGTGGAAGGGACAAGAGTGTCTGGGAAAGCAAAAGGGCAGGGTAAGCAAGCCCCTGGTTTCCAGACAGAATTTGGGGAAGGTTTCCAGGTTGACATTTGCATCTATATTCCAGCCAGAGGCAGAGGATGTGTTGTGTTCCTTCTGTCTCATCTTTGGTGGATCTGGGTTTTCACACATCCCCGTGCTTGAAGCAGGACCTGCTGTGGAGGACTGCATGTCTCAAACAGGAACCTCTGTCTTGTAGACTATGATGCTGTGCTGTCTGAGGCTGGCGATTACACAGAGAAATATTTCAAGCTTCGGAAACTCTTTGCATCTGGCTCAGGTACTTATCACCCTTAGTAGGAGGATAGCATTCCCATGGACTATCCATAATTTGTGGAGGAGGGAAGAAAGGGAAAAGTTTTATTTTTTATTTTTTTATTTTTTAATTTTTTATGGGGGATAACATCTTATGAAGCTCTCAAGAACAAGGACAATCTTACATCAACTTCCAGGTTTCCCACTTAAAAGCTAGATGGGTTGTATGTCCAATTTAGAAACTTTTAACCTTCTTTACTGAACTAAAAATTAAGATACTGGTGTGTTATGTGATGATGAAGAGTAATCTCTTATTTGCAAAATGTTAGTATTGTGTGGGACTTAGTAACAACATATGCAGAAAGATAACATATTATTTTAACTTGAATTAAATGCATTCCTTTTGTTGTCTAGTGAGTGTTATAACAGAGCTAAGAGCCAGCATTGCCAGATGTAGCATGGAGCTCTCTACTGCTCTTCTTTCTCTGCTTCCACTAGGTACACATGCTTACTATGTGTTTACTAGGTATATAGTCTACCAGGAATTAACGCTTCCTAGATATGGGTCTCTACCAGATCTGTGTGGATGCAAAATGGCCCCTATTATCTCTCTTGGACACTTAGGTCCTAGGATAAAACTCATTTTTTTTTCTGTCTCTGGATACAATGGTCATGGATAGACATGGGAATGCTTAGAGAGAGGAATGGTCATTTTAGCCACTTTGCCCTGTGCTCAAATGTCATTCTCATTGCAGCACATCCTCTGCCTCCATTGCCTCCTCTCATTCCCAAGGCCGTCTATCCCCCTGTGAATCTCTCATTCTACCTGCCACTGTTTGATATTCTACCGTACTTAAATCAGGTGAGTACTGCTTGGGCACCAGCAATGGGGTGGAAGGTGAGACCATGGAGAATGTGGGGAGAAGGATATGGGCCCCAGAAGAAATATCTCATCAGGAAACCCTTTTAATGGGGGAGTTTGAAATTTACTCCTTGGTATTGTATCTACACCTGCAATTATTGGTCAGGAATCACCTGTTGCTTTGGAGAAGATGGTAAAGAACTTGAAGAATTAGCAACAAGACTGAGAACACAGGCACTGCATGATATCCTATCTTAGAGAATCCTACTTCCAGCTTAGATGGACTCACTTGCTGAATACTATTATAGGACCCACGATGGAAAGTTGCTGGCTAAGGACCCATGAAAGTAATCTTCATTAACCACTAGTTAGGCTTTATTTTTAAATTATGCCTTTTCTCTCCCTCTAAATGAGAAACCTGTCTTAATTGTAGGCACTAAACTCTTGAATTATATTGTCTTCTACTGTTGCTATTTTAGACAAGCAGCGACAGTAAATTGTCCACATAACTAAATGTTTGCTGAGTTCAAAATCCTTTCATCTTCATTTATTTGCAGTACATTTGTTTGTTCTGATGATTAGTGTTTATGATTATGGTGGTTGTGCGGTCTTCCCAATGCCACATTACTCCACTTGGACAGTGAATATATTACCATAGAAAGGTTGTCATGGCATCTATTTGTGATTGTTTTCATTCAAGGAATCTTTGAGGACCAATGTGTTGTCCAACAAATAGTGACAAGAGTCTTAGGAGAAAGATCATGGTTCTCCTCATTTTGTCTTCTGTTCCTTCCCTGTCTCCATCATAGCCTGTCATGTTACACACTCCAGTCACCATGGAGAATCTTCCAATAAACAACGACAGTGGCCAGCCATTTGGATTGGTCCTTTATGAGACTTCCATCTGTTCTGGAGGCAGACTCTTTGCTTCAGTTCATGATTCGGCACAGGTAGGCATCAGCATGCAGTAGCCTATCTCTACTATTGAGATTACAGATTCACTTCATTATATGCTAATATTTATTTTACCATTATGATAGAATCATAGGAAACATAGAGTCAAATCAAATAGACTGTTATTGTTCATTTTGCTGTAACTCAGTCTACTGGGGAGTCCTGTTCACTTTCTAGTTGTCTGAGCACTGAAATTAGTACCTGTCTTTCTCTTCCACGATTTACCTAAACCCCTGTTCTTCAGGTAAGCCTATTGATCAATCTGATGCTGGCTCTATTTTTGTAGGTGTTTTTGAATGACAAAAGTATAGGAAATCTGGATGACAATCATGAGGTTCTTCAAATTCCTAAAATCCAGGTAAGTAATCCTACAGCCCACGAGATCCGTTGATCGTCCCTTCTCAGGCAGCGCGATGCTGGGTTTGCCGACCACTTTCTCCCACAGTGTTACTTCTTTTCACATAGGGTTTGTAACAGAAAGTGTGTAGGGACATAATCTTAAGGCATTTTCTAAGCTTTGGTAGTCTACAGGAGGAATTATTTAGTGAGAGTATAAGTTCTCTTTAGGTCCGATTCAACACCTGGCTCCTGTTTGAATCAAAAGCAGAATGAAGGGTTTTTTTTCCCATCCTATTAGGGTCAGCAAAAATGAAAGAGTAGATTAAGTATGGGTTATGAGCTGGGGTCTCTCTCTCTCTCTCTCTCTCTCTCTCTCTCTCTCTCTCTCTCTCGCTTTCTTATGCACACACACACACACACACACACACACACAGAGAGAGAGAGAGAGAGAGAGAGAGAGAGAGAGAGAGAGAGAGAGACTGGGAGGGGTGTCAATTGGGAACTGCTGGTCTCTAAACCTCCTTTAACCAGTTTCTTGGGACTTGGAAAAAAAGAACATGTTCTTGAATATGAGCTCTTGAAGGCTATTTTGTTGCCACTAATTTGTTCCCCTAAGCAGGGTTGTCAGGTTCTGAGGATCCTGGTTGAGAATCAAGGGCGAATCAATTATTCATGGAGAATTCAAAATGAGCAGAAAGGTAGGCTTTGGTTCTGAGAAACAATGTGACTTCTCTTCATTTACTTGAATCTTATAGCTATGGATGTTTGGGGGTTGAGAGGATGGAAATGACCCACTGAAAAGTGGGCTATTTCATTACAAGAGCAGTGATGTTACTTTGTGCCCCCTCCTTTGTTCTGACTTTTCTTGCTATCTGAGGCAGGAGAGTAGAATAGTTATGTTGGGTGCTGGCCCACCTTAGATTAGGACTTAGTCTTCTTTCAGGAAAAATCCTTATACTAAGTGGTGAAAGCTTTTAGTCCTGTGAAAGCATACTACAAGAAAACTCAAATGACAATAGGTCAGTTTAGTATTTGCTCTCTTGGCTGTATTCCTTGAAAGGAAGCATATATAAACTGTATTTCTCTGTCACAAACTTTGGAGAATATCCAGAACTTGTTGCTAGACTCTTCTCTGCTTCCCATCTACAGGATTAAAGGAAGTGGTTAGCATTGATGGCATTTTGCTGATGAATTTTACCATCTATTCTCTGGACATGAAGATGAGTTTCTTCAAGAGGTATGCTCCTCCTGACCCACAACACATACCGAGGATCTGAGAGGTGATGAATTCTTCCTTTGCTGGTGAAAAGCCCAAGACTCAGATGCCTGAAGGGGTATATCCAATTATCTGATGTTTTACATCAGCACTAGAACAGAATAGGGATCCTGATTGTCAAGATAATACTGCCAGTTCAATGTCAATGGAGTCCTGATCTCTGTGAGAGAGGGCTGGGTCAGCTTTGGAAGGAGTGCTGGGAAGGGTTTTCCTTGGCCTCATATTTTGATCATGCCTCCAGGCTCCGCTCTGCATCCTGGCGGATTGCTCCAAAGACTTATAAAGGCCCTGCCTTCTACTGGGGAATCTTGAATGCTGGCTCTTCTCCCACAGACACCTTCCTGCACCTACCAGTAAGCAAGCCTCCTCTTCTCGGATGTTCTAAATATGTATTTTCTTTTTACTATTTAGTTTATTTTAAAAAGCATTTGTATGTATGTGTGTTTATATGCATACATATGGATGTGTGTGGCCTGTCCTGGAGGCTAGGAGAGGAAGTCAGATTCTCTGGAGCTGGAGTGAGAAGCAGTTGTGAGCTGCCTGACATAGGAACTGGTAACTGGTACTGGTCTTCTACAAGAGCAGCAAGTGTTCTTAACCACTCCTACTTGTCTCTAGTTCCACAGATATACTTGTAGAAGCTCTAGGATGTTGTAGAAGAGGTGGCAGAAAGTGTTCAGGAGCCAGAGGCATAGAGGACTACAAGGAAACAATGCCTGTGGATCCATCAGAGCAGGTGGACCTATGAGCCAATCCCAGCATGGCGAGGGAGCTTGGCCATGATCTCTAGCTGAGGAACCTCTGGTAATTCTTAGCTATTGAGAGTTGTTGATAATTCTATCATAATCCAGTGGAAGGAGATATGTCCACAGATGGGGGGAGGCACAAATTGGCCCTGATATAGGTGAAAAACAAATCAAAGTTTGGTGGAAGGAAAGCAGTGAAGAAGTTGGGGAAGGGAGGTTGAATGTGGCCAAAATGCTTACATATAGGTACATATATATGTATATGTATATAATATATTATAATGAAAATAAAAATATGTAAAATAACCTAAAGCAAACAAAGCTTAAGCAAGGCCGTGATATACTTGAAGGAAGATTTGCCTTTCTCTTCTCTTCCTTACTTCTAATAAAATCTATGATATTTCTTAATCATCCTAATTTATCATTATGTATAAGTAATTGAGAATACAACTGAAAAATTCAAACAGTTATAATATCCACAGAACAAATAGCAGATGTTCTTTAAAATTTTACAACATTCCATTTCATACCTGTGTTTGCCAAAACTATATATTTATATTTAAATGTGCTTAAATATGCAACACATAAAATTTCTTCTTAATTGTTTTACTTTTTTTTGGGGGGGGGGTTTTCGAGACAGGGTTTCTCTTTATAGCCCTGGCTGTCCTGGAACTCACTTTGTAGACCAGGCTGGCCTCAAACTCAGAAATCCGCCTGTCTCTGCCTCCCAAGTGCTGGGATTAAAGGCGTGCGCCACCACGCCCGGATCTTAATTGTTTTTCTAATTAAGGCTTGAGTTTTGACTTTTCAAATGGCAGTTCCATTGATAACATGTCATTTAAAAAAACTCTGTATGGCATAGTTTATTCACTTTCTGTTTTTCTTTGCCACTGGCTTGAATTGTGGCAATGTGTCTGGCTCAGTCTTCTGGGTGCTGGGAATATAGACATGTGTAGGAGTTAATTTAGCTACACTGCTTTGGCTCCTGGGGTGGGGGGAGTCGCTTGTGTTCACCACCCATTGGCTATCTGGACTTACAAATGGAAGACTCACACCCCCCTCCCCACACACCCCATACACACACCAGTTAAAATTAAAATGCCTTGGCCTCCTCAAAAGCTTTGCACTCTTAAACTTTTCCCCTGCTACTCCAGCCCCAACTAAGGAAGTAGCCAGTGGCCACCCACCCTAATGCTCACATAGCTGGTTGGCTTTTTCTTCTGCAGCTCCTACATCCCATCCTTCTTCCCCCCGCCTCCCAAGTCATGGTGATTCTCTGTCTCCTTTTTTTATTGTCTAGCCCACGCAAACCTAAAGGTCCTGCCCATCTCCCTTTGTCCAGCCATTAGCCACTTATTAATCAATCAAAAACCAATTTGGGACAAGGACCTTCAGTGTTCGGACTCACAGATTCCAGATTAAATCAAAGCATTAGAACCGATCTCCAACAAACTGAGCTTGTCAGTTTTCTCTCTCTCTCTCTCTCTCTCTCTCTCTCTCTCTCTCTCTCTGTCTTTCTTTCTTTTTTAAAATTAGGTTTGGGTTTTTCATCTTTTTCTTCTGCATTTACTGTTTTAGAGAATTCTGCATTCCAACAGCTTTTCTGATTTTAGTTGTCTCATTCATATATATATACATATATCTTGTTCCTCTCTGTGACTGTTGCAATCCCTTAGTTTTTAATTGTCTTGGGGGTTGGAGCTTCACTTCTCTTTCATCTCTGAAGGACAGATATCCTAGGTATCGTGTTTTGGGTTGGCATAATTTTTCTTTCTGGATTTTAAATGTATCATCTCATTTACTTCGGCCTGTAAGTTTTCTTTTGCAGAATGGACAGCTACTCTATTGAAGATTTCCTTCTCTGTAGCTTGATGCTTTCCTCTTACCAATGTTGAGTTCTCTTTTCTGACATTAAAGCATGTTTAGATGCCTCACCAGCCATAGTGCAAAAGGCCTATGCTGTAGCGATGAAGGGACAGAAATTCAGCGCCGATGTAAAGAACACCTATGGGAATGAAAAGCGTTCTCAGGGAAATGAAGCTACACATTTCAGTTGTGGAAAACCAGGACACCTTAGGAAGGATTATAAAAGTCCCTCGGGAAACAAGAAGGGGCTTCCTCCAGGTTCTGCCCATGCTGTGGTGGAGAGAAGCATTGGAAGAATGAATGTAAATCTAAGTTCCATAAAGACTCTGCTCACTAAAGAAGAGGGTGAAATGAGTGAGACAAAAACTAGATATACAAATGACATGAGAGAGAGAGAGAGAGAGAGAGAGAGAGAGAGAGAGAGAGAGAAGGAAAATGGATTTCAGAGCTCTCAAGGGACAAAGGGAAATCAGGAGATGTCCTGATTTCTCTCTGGCTCCGACAGGAGACATCCTTAGTTCTAATTTCACTGGGTCCTCTACCCTCTCTGTATTGTCTGTTTGGTGCACCAATCTGTCCACGTGTCAATCTGTGTCTTTTTTTGTTTTGTTGTCTTTTTTTGTTTTGTTGTTTGACTGCTGTTCTATGTTTCATGTTGAAAAGAAAAAAAAATGGTTAAAACTTTATCTGCTGTCTATCCATCTCTTGATTCAGTCTCAGTTTGACAGCGGAGGCTGATTAAAGTTGCCCTACATGCACCTTAGCCAGGAGTCAAGCACAGCAGGATAGGTCCTGCTCAAAATCTGCTTTCAAAAAGAAGTCTTCAACCTCTTAGTTCTAAGGTAAATAAGCTGATAGTTGTTTTTTTTCTAGAAAAATTCTCTGCAATTGTGATTATTGGGTTCAGCAAATGACAAAGTGCCTTTTATCTTGAAATAGCTAGAAAAAGTAAAAATTCTTTGATTGGTCTAAATTTATAAGATTCGTGTAGCTGCCTCATTAGGTTTCAGACAGGTCTTAAAGGTATAAATATGCTCTGCATGTCTTGGTCTTAGAATATTGGCTTATAAGTTATTGAGTATGATTAAAAAGGTGTAACATTGGTAACAAGAAAGTTAGCTTAAAACTGGTAACTCAGGGTTGGAGTCATTTTAAAGAACAGCACGTGGCATGAACGAGCCCAGGAAACTAGGCCTCTAAAGATACTTCTCAATTGGGATAATATTTTATGTGATTCTTATCCTAGAAACTAGACTTATAAGAGATAAGATTTAAAACAATGTCTCTTTAATGAAACATTAAAATTTGCACTGTCATGCATTCATATGTACGAATTGGCAGCCAAACTTCGTAACGTGAAAGTGATATTTCTGGTATTGATTTTTAAAGCAAATAAATTGTTTAATATTGGGTTTTGCTTTCTAAAAGTTATAGATATATTCTAATATAGCAAAAGAAACTTAAAAGTTATGGTTAAAATTGCCAGTGTTCCATTGACTGCAGTTTGCAGCTTAATTGCAAACTTAAGATTTTTTTTTTACTTACCCATATATTGTTAGTTAGGATTATTACAAGAGTAATCATCTTATGAGAGTGCTAACGCAGCTCATTGTGGCCACCTGGCCATACAAAGCAAAGGCAGAGTTATCTAGATATATTCGTCTTTGTGCAAAAATTGGACTATTATACAATCAGTTTGGCTATGGTTGCTGCCTTGCAGGGGACTACAGTACAAGCAATACTTTCTCAGCACTAAGGTTATGAGGAATTTTTTAAGTATCTTAAGAAAGACTTTCCAAAATTAGAGGCATGGACAGACAGTCGAATTGTTCCCCTGGAATCTGTCCTCTGTACAGGAGAGGTCATCTTTGGGCCAGACTCAGTTAGTACACTCAGATTCAACACTCTCAATGGTGTTCGTGTCTGTTTGTCACCCCGCCAACTCCTACGGGTGGAAAGGGCGCCCAACTCCCTGGTTGACTCAGGTCAGTCGCCGTAGAAACTTCACAACAACCAAACTATTATTACACGAAGTTTCCTTTGGAAGAACCATCTACTATTAACTTTAAGAAACTCAAAGGACCAATAGACCTAGAAAAGATTATAAACCCTTCAAAAATGATAACAAAATGGTTTATCCAAAGATTATCTATTTGTTCTGAAATTCTTCAGTTTGATCAATTTTTTTTAAGCTTTCAACTGTCTTTCTTATTTACATTTTTAACTTCTTTGGCTCCAAGATTTCCATTTGTCTCTTCTTAACAATAATGTCTAATTTTGTGGTTTGTGTCATAAAAATATATGCCTTTCGATGTTGTGGTAAAAAATACAATAGAAACAAATTATAGTGTTCTGGGAAGTCCTTAGGATCCTAAGGCTTACTGGCTGACTTTATGATGATGATGATGGTGGTGATGATGGTGATGATGGTGATGAAGAAGAATCTATCCTCTAGGATGAGTGACATATTTTGGCATGGTGGGCAAGAGTAGCATATTTGTTAATAGCTAAATGAGACAAGAGCCCTTGAGGGGTGAACAAAAACCTTTTTGAGATAATGAAACCCATCATGCCCAGTACTCCCATCTGCCATCTTAATGATATAAGCTGAGTATGCCCCAAATTGTTCCTATTAACATTTCAAACATGAGCCCCATGACCTTGGGGTCATGCCTAGGAATGTGTCCACCATCTTTTCTTATTGAACATTAAACTGAGCATGCTCATTAACATACATCTTTAACTGAACTTGTTCATGAATGTGTTTTCTTTCAACATGGTATCTGTACAAATATGCCTAGGCTTCCCAACTGAAGTCTCCAGAACAATCCAGACAATGTCACTTATTCTGGTTCTTTGGGGAATATTTCTAAAAGCCAGGATGCATGTCTTCTAATCTTTTTTTTTTTTTTTTTAATTTTTTTTCTCTTTATTAGATATTTTCTTCATTTACATTTCACCTGTTATCCAGAAAATTTTCCCTTACCCTCCCGCGTCCCTGCCCTGCTCCCCTACCCACCCCCTCCCACATAATGGCCCTGGCATTCCCCTGTTCTGGAGCATATAGAGTCTGTATGACCAAAGGGCCTCTCCTCCCAATGATGGCCAACTAGGCCATCTTCTTCCATATATGCAGCTAGAGACATGAGCGCAGGGGGAACTAGTTAGATCATGTTATTCTTCCACCTAGAGGGTTGAAGACCCCTTCTGCTCCTTGGGTACTTTCTCTAGCTCCTACCTTGGGAGTCCTGTGTTCCAACTAATAGCTAACTGTGAGCATCCACTTCTGTGTTTACCAGGCACTGGTATAGCCTCCCACAAGACAGCTATATCAGGTCCCTTTCAGCATTATCTTGCTGGCATATGCT